>CAJGYM010000092.1:0-293695 GCA_904845305.1 Caenorhabditis auriculariae
TGGCCGCCTCTGAGACGAGATTGATGTAGTGTGTATTTGGTCTCGTGATTTATGGACCCACCGGCTTTTCTTTCCTCTTTTTTCCCGCCTTGAACCGAAACGTTTCCGATTTGCATCTTATTTTGGACTTGGAATAGTGAGATTGATTGGTGGATTAAATTTGAACGAAGATGCGCATTTGGAATATCTTAAACTTCCTTTTGAATAATTTTCGATGCTTCCTTGCGCAAGTCGTTTTGGGTCGGGCGCGGAAGAGCCAAACCATTCCAAAAACGACATATTATTTATATTGATAGGTGGATTAAATTTGAACGAATAGTCCCTTTTGAAATGTTTTAAAGCTTTCTTTTGAATAATTTTGGATGATTCCCCGCGCAAGTCGTTTTGGGTCGGGCGCAGGATAGCCAAAACATTCCAACAGCGCTTAGTGAATTTTTACAGATAATGGGAGTTTTAAAACAATGGAAAAAGTGAGAAATGAGAGAACAGTGACGGCCTGAAGAGAGTTCAGAGAAGCTAGATAGTTCTACTTCTTTGCCTTCTGTTCAGACCAGCGTTGATCTCTAGCGACCTCACTCTTTTTTTTCTAACTTTTTTTTTCAAACATCGGCTTGCATTTCAAAGCCCATTCGTTTTCAGTTTTTTTTATGAGAATCCGCTTCAAAACCAAAAAGTTGAGACAATCTGAAATTATCCGATATAGGACTTGACAAGCTAGCGGTGAATAGACTATTGAATTTGAACTCACAGAAATATTTCTTCTAACTCAAAATTTGAAAATGTCTCTTTTTGGCTAGGAAATCACAGTTTTTCAAAAATATCTAATCGCTTATTTTTTTCAGTAATTTGTTGAATAATATCGCGTGAAACTCTAGAAATTAGCATTTCTTCTGTTTAGTTGGGCAAGCGCCTTTTGTTTTTGTTCTGCATTTGGCTAGAACTGGTTTCGGATTGACTTTGTGAGGAAAATTCAGTCCAAAACCCATTCCTGGTCTATTTCAGAATGTAGCCAGAGCCTAAACCAAGGATTTTGAAGGGTTATGATTTTTTCTGACGGCTTAATGGGGAATGGCCCTGTCACAGTGGGATACCCGTGAGAAACGCTATGACTCAAACTGCGTTCAAGTGGTGTCCCATTGCGATCCGGCGTAGCGGGGAGAAATGGAATCATAGTTCATCCCCACGCTGTGCAAACTTTTACAATTTTTCTTTTTCAAAGCAAGTGCCCTTTGTTTTGAAGACTGGAAACATGTTGAAGGTGCCGGGTATTTCAGAGCCTGCAGAGAATTTTCATTGTATTAAAAATAAGACGAAAACTGAAAAAAGAATGGCATTGAAGAAGCCGATTTTTGATACAAGCCATTTTTAACACTTAAAATTAAAATAATATTTTTGAAAGCTCATGGAGCATTTCTGGCTCAAACAAAGCTCATCTCAAAATGGATATGGAATGTGCTATAAGTATGAAACAGTGTCCAGACGTTTCTCCTTCGCCATTTGTCTGTTCGTCTCATTTTCATTGCTTTTTTTCAGATGTCAATGAAATATCTGTGAGCATGAAAACAGACAAGATCAAAAAAAATTCTAATTTACTTAAAGAGGAAAATGTGTGAGCACCCACGAAAAAGGACCTCCGCCCACGCAATTTCACACACAAACAGAAGAAAGAGGTGGAGAGCTATGGTGTAGCAGGCGAAGTTTCTTACAAGGCTTTTTTCCTCACTCTCTCTCACTCTTAAGGAGCTCTGGCTCTTCTGCCTTCCCTTGTCTTGACCACTTTGTTATAATGTAGAGAGCAGAAGCCATTCGGTGTCCTTCACTGATTTTGAATTTACTGGAGCTCAATAAAACCTAAAACCAGAAGATGACTTGCAGACTGCAAAACTGTTTAAACTAGAATTTAAGTTTGAAAAATTGAGAAAATCTTCACTGAGAATGGCCTTTGACTGGAGTGAATTGATCACTTGGAACTTTTGAAAACAAAATCAACTTTTAAAAAATCAACTAACAGAAATTTCTCAGCATGGTTATCTGAACGAAAAATTGAAAAAATGAGTTAGAACAGCAGATCGAAAATTCAAACTAAGCCTAGGAGGTTCAGTTTGATGCGCACTTCTTCCTTTGGAATACCGTACCGAAAGGAACTATTTTTACTCCGTTCTGAGCTCTTTTTCTGAGTTTCTACCTACCATACGAGCTGGGAATTCTGCTCGAAACAACTTTCTTTCGAAAAAAATCCAAAAAGCGGTCGGAAGCGAACCGAACCGTTTTTGGGCCCGTTTCAAGCTATTTATCTGAATTTCTACCGTCCAGACCTACTAATCTAGCTGAAGATTCTGCTCGAAACAACTTTAGTCCGAAAAAAAGATCCGAAAAGGAAGAGAAGACTTGGTAGCGGTCGGAAGCAAAGCAAGCGATTTTTTAAACAGTTTTGGGCTCTTTTTTCTGATTTCTACAGTCCAGTTCTACTCAAAAAAAAACGAGAATTCTTCTCAAAATAGCCTTATTTCAACAAAAAAATCCTAAAAAAGGAAGAGAAGACTTGGCAGCGGTCGGAAGCGAAGCAAGCGATTTTTTGATCAGTTTCGAGGTCTTTTTTCTAATTTCTTCAGGCCTACTACAGAGGCAAAGTCCAAACGATCACAAAAAGGAAAAAAATTTTCTCGGAATCCCCTTTTTCCGCCTCATTTTTTCATTCTTCCTTAAAAGGTCAAGGAAAAAGGTATCTTTTCTAAAAGTCTGTTTAGACTTTGCCCATGTAATACAGCTGACCAGGTGGTGAGGACTCATCTCGAAACAACTTCAATCCAAAAAAAATGAAAAGAAGACTTGATAGCGGTCTGCAGCAAAAGCTGTATTTGCTCAATTTTCAACTCTTTACCTGAGTTTCTACCGTCCAGACCTACTAAAAAAAGCTGGGGAGTCATCTTTCAAGCCAAAAAAAAATTCCAAAAAAGGAAGACCGTTCCAAGTTCTTTTTACTTGTTTCTAACGTCTCAACACGATGAAGATTCGTCTCAAAATTGCTTCAATCCAAAAAAAAAGGAAAAGAAGACTTGGTAGCGGTCGGAAGCGAAGCAAGCGGTTTCCAAGGACACTCTCCTTCACCCTGACTCGGACTCGTATTGTCCCTTTTCCGACGACGACCAGTCGCATCACTCAAATTCAAGCCAATATATGCAAATGTGCGGCGGCGCGTATCTTCCGCCGACAGAAAAAAACAACTACATTTCCTTTAAAATATATATGTGGTACAGGAACAAAGAGGAAGACGAGAACGGTGGGAACCTAAAGATGAAAATATTGTGGCAATGGGACGGAATTGGCGCCAGATGTCTCTCTCTCCCGTTTCGCAAATGCAAACAAATAACGGCGAGTTTTATGCACTCGCCGGGTAATAAGTTATAAATAATGAGAAACTCAAGGAGCATGAGATTTTACTCTGGCCACTGGAGGATCTTGCCAATCGTGCCAGGACCTTTTTTTTAAAGGCTTTCGGAGTCCAAGAGAGTTAATTTGAAGAAAAATCAGGGCTGCTTCACGGCTGGCTTGAGCCATCGAAAAAAGGGTCCTGACACGGTAATAAAAGATATATTGCCTGGTTTGTGGAGAGCACAGACAGGCCACGCCCCAAGTTAGCCGCGAACCGACTATATGACTTTTTCTTGCCAATCGTGTCAATACTATTTTTGAAAGAACTTCGGAATCGGAGAAAAGAGAGAGAGAGCATGAAAAATCGAGAGAGCCCAGATATTCTCTCTTCCTTCAGCTGTCTGCCGATCTCTACTTTTTCTACGCTACTCGCCTTTGAGATTTTTTCAAAGAAGATGTATAGAGAGTGTGAAAACTGAATAGAGCCCAGAGAGATCATTTTGCTCTCGGTGTCTGTCACCCTCCGAGTTTTCCACGCTCTCTAACATTTGACAGTATAAAAAATTTATGATAATTGTTTCAATAATGGCTCAAATGTGCTAGAGAAGTCAAAAAAATCAGAGAGCGTGGAAAATGAAGAGACACCAGACAGCTTCTCTTCTCTCTCTATTATTCACCCACTCTCTAGCTCATTTCATATTTTTCACAACATCTTATAGAAAGATGGTCAAAGACAAAGGAAGAGCCAGAAAAACCAGAAACTCCTTAAGAGTGAGAGAGTGAGGAAAAAAAAAAATAACGCCAGAAAACTTTCGCACTTGCCTCTCTCCACTTTTCCCCTGCTCTCTAGCTCTCCTTGCCATCCATCGAAATGAGTATAGAAGTCAAAAGAAGAGGCAGAAAAACCAGAAACTCCTTAAGAGTGAAACAGTGTGAAAACGAAGAGACGCCAGAAAACTTTCGCACCTGCGTTTCTCCACTTTTTCCCTGCTCTCTAGCCCTCTTCCTCTATCGAAATGAGTATAACCTAAGAAAAGGGAACGGGGGGACTTGACTATTAATGAAATTACGTGGGCGGAGGGGTCAACATATGCGCATTTTTCATGCGTTGCTCTCACGGCCTATATAGTTTGCATAGATTAACGCTTTTTCTCGGATAGATTCTCCACCAATTAGCCCATAATTTTGATGGAGTACTCTTTTTGGTGGTTTTTTTTTCGAAAGAGTGTGGGAAAAGTAGAGAGAAAAAGACATAGAGATAAAATTGAGGAATTTTTTGATCTTGTCATTTTTCATGCTCTGAGATGTTTCTAGCTCCATTGACATCTGAAAAAAAAAGCAGCGGAAAAATAGAGACAGACAGACAAATAGAGCGAAGGAGAAACGTCTGGACACTCAATTTTCCATACTTTCTCCTTTTTATTCCATATCCATTTTGAGATGAAGCTTTGTTTGAGCCGAAAAATGCTCTATGAGCTTTCAAAAATATTATTATTTCGATTTTAAGTCAAAAAAATGAGAAGCAAAAAAATATCGAAAAATCTTGACCTCTCCAAAAATGCTCCGATTCTAGTAAAATCAACCTTTTTCAGGATTTTTCAACGTGTATTTTTTTCTAATGTATAATCAGAAAAATTCTCTATGAGCTCTGAAAATACCGACTTTTCTATCGCTAACGTGTTTCCAGTCTTCAAAACTCAAAAAAAGAGCACTTACACAAAAAAACTTGAAAAAAAGAAAAATTGTAAAAAGTTTGCACAGCGTGGGGACCGAACCTATGATGCCGCTTGCACAATTCCGCTTCCTCCCCACTTCTCCACACAGCCGATTCTGGGCAATGCCGCCGGATCGCAATAGGACACCGCGAACGCGAGTTTTGAGAGTCCATAACGTTTCTCATAGTTATCCACTGTGACCAGAGACCATTCCCCGGTAAGCCAAATCAGAAAAAAATCGTAACTCCTTTCAAAATGCTCTGATTTGAGCTCTTCAGCTTCACGACTACAAAATGAAGATCAAAGCTTAAAATTCTCATGAAATTCTGAATTTTTCCAAGTACAAAAAAGACCCTTTGAAGAATTATTTTCAAAAAGTTGTGAAAATGAGGGCCTGTCCACACAAGACCCGAATTGGTCAGTCGGAATGCGTTTTGGGGCGCGACAAATTATAGCCCTTTGGGAACAGGAGGACATGATCTTTTTTGACAAGTCGCCGGCGCGTTGACACGAAAACAATGGCCGGGCGAATGTATTGAAATTCAAGAAAAATAGAGGGTTCGAATGGATCAAAGTTGTGATGAAGCATCGATTGATGATGATTAAAGGTTACTGTAGACCAGGAATGAGTTTTGGACGCAATTTTCCTCTACAAAGTCAATCCGAAACCAGTTACAAAGCCATTCGACCAGAACAAAACCATAAAAAGGCAGCTGCTCTCTTGTTGGCGCACTGAACATAAATCGTTCGCATTTTATGGAGTCCACCTCCGACAACAGAAGAAATGCTAATTTCTAGAGTTTCACGCGATATTATTCAACAAATTACTGAAAAAAATAAGCGATTAGATATTTTGAAAAACTGTGATTTCCTAGCCAGAAAAGAGACATTTTTCAAATTTTTGAGTTAGAAGAAATATTTTCTGTGAGTTCAAATTCAATAGTCTATTCACCGCTAGCTTGTCAAGTCCTATATCGGATAATTTCAGATTGTCTCAACTTTTTTTGGTTTTTGAAGCGGATTCTCATAAAAAAACTGAAAACGAATGGGCTTTGAAAATGCAAGCCGATGTTTGATGTTAGAAAAAAAAAGAGTGAGGTCGCTAGAGATCAACGCTGGTCTGAACAGAAGGCAAAGAAAGTAGAACTATCTAGCTTCTCTGAACTCTCTTCAGGTCGTCACTGTTCTCTCATTTCTTACTTTTTTCGTTGTTTTAAGACTCCCATTATCTGTAAAAATTCACTAAGCGCTTTTCGGATCTTCTGCGCCCGACCCAAAACGACTTGCGCGCCGAGGCATCAAAATTTTTCAAAAGGAAGTTTTAAGACATTCCAAATGCGCATCTTCGTTCAAATTCAATCCACTCAACAATATAAATAATCTATCGCTTTTGGCTATAATTTGGCTCTTCTGCGCCCGACCCAAAACGACTTGCGCGGGGAATCATCCAAAATTATTCAAAAGAAAGCTTTAAAACATTCCAAAAGGGACTATTCGTTCAAAATTAATCCACCTATCAAACTCACTATTCAAGTCCAAAATAAGATGCAAATCGGAAACGTTTCGGTTCAAGGCGGGGAAAAAAAGGGAGAAAGAAAAGCCGGTGGGTCCATAAATCACGAGGCCAAATACACACTACATCAATCTCGTCTCAGAGGCGGCCAAAGTGCCTTTTTTGGGAGATTGAATGTTGCTACCAGAGAGATGGGGATCAGATGGGACATATGGGGGTGGGGGGTCAGGCTCAAGGGCCCGACAAACAGCTGGTGGAACGCTTCCTCCTTGATGCCCCATACCGTATTTCACATCTCGGTTTGAGGAGCCGTATAGACATGCTAATTCGGAGGGTCCATTTGGTCTAGATGCACTCGTGTGAAGCTTCAAAACAAAAATTTTTTTCGAGTCTGTTGAAAAGTGCTTTAAAGGAGCATTGAAAAGTCACACGAAGAGCCGTTTAGAAGGTTTTTCCGGGTTTGAAAGCCACATGAGCCTTTAAAAATGGTCATGACAAGATAAGTCAAAAAGTGTGCAAAAATGAGAGGTTTATCTTTCTACCGTAGCTACCGTAATCTCGAGATTTTTAAATCGAGACAGAAACCCGAATTTCGTAAGAAAGGCTCTTATGGACCGCTTTTTACAGGAAAAGTCTCAAAAAAAAAAATCCAGAAAAAAAGATTTAATTTTTTTCAAGCACTAGGATCTCCACAAAGCGAATGAGAAATCTTTTATAACTTTTTCAATTTTTGAGCTTCTTCCCATGATTCATCAAAAATATTTCGAAATCCTTTTTTTTTCTAAGGTACTCTAGTTCTTCAGTTACAAAATAAAGAAAAAAAATATTAAAATTTGGAATCATTTGGCTTTTCTAGAGAAGCTTCCAAAAAAAGGCATGGGATCTTGCAAAAAAAGGAAAAAAATTATTAAAAAAAGGTATCGGTTACAAAAACTGACTAAAAAAATCTTGAAAATAGGTGCATGGAAAACAATAAAAAGGTCTCGAGACGAAAAATTTTTCGTCCGAAAAAAATCTTAATTTTTCTGTTAAAAGAACTAATTTCAAAGAAAGCTTCATTTCAAGCGATCTCTTCTCTGATAAAAAAAATTTCGAAATCAGTTTTTTTCTTAGCGGTCCAGATGACTAATTTTAACGGTACCTGCGCCTTTAAAATTTCCCAAAATTGCTTTTAAATGACCAAACAAATCAAAAAGGTACAAAAAACACAAAAAAGGCAAGCAAACTCCACACATCCAAGACGATTCTGAAGGTTCGTGTTGAAAGACGAACGTCTTCCGAATCCAAGCCCGCAAGGGACTCGTGTTTTCGCCATTTGGCCTCACTCCCTCTCTCTTTCTAGTGTTCAATTCATTTTGTGGTGGCTGAGAAGAACACACACATCTTCGCTCCGTCGAGAACATCCAACCGGAATCCAATTCCGCTTTGGGAGAGTACAAGGAGGCCCGTTGAAGAAGTGGCCTCCAGGGTCTACATGAGTCAAGACGAAGCTCCCTTGTCGAGGTTTGAACGGAGAATATTTCAATTTGGGTTGAATAGTAGCGTCAGGATGATCTTATGGGAGAGTAAGAAGGCTTGAATTAGGGAAATTTGGAATTCATTTTCGAGTGTTATTGATACCTATTGAAAAAACTCGAAAAATAGAGAAAGTTCCAGAAAGTACGCTCCATGGCGAGCTCTTTTTTTCTCAAGTTTTTCTGAGAAGTTTAAATTTGGGTTGAATAGTACCGTCAGGACGACCTTATGGGAGAGTAAAAAAAATTGGAGTTGAGAATATTTGAAATTTATTTTCGATACTTTTATAAAGTTTATCGGAAAACCCCATAAAAACAGAGGAATTTACAGAAATTACGCTCCATCAATTTGAATGTGAGTTTAAAAAAATCTTTGAAATCGAAAAAACGTTAGCAACTGCGCTCTATGGAGAAATACTGTGGGATCATGAAAATAAGAGGTCTTTCCCATATAAAAAACCGACAAAGATGAAAAATTTTCGATTGAAAAAACAGCCTTAAAAAAATACTCAATAAAATGCGCTCCATGGAGAGCGCCTCCTGGAAATGTGAAGTTTTGGTTTTTTCAGCTGAAAAATCATCAAGAAATCATCGGAAGCGCTCAAAAAATGAACTTCATATTAAAAATATTTTCCAATTTATTTTCTTCAGTCCTTTCCAGCCCTTTATAGCCAGTATCCTCACATTTTTAGTCATTTCTACCGTAGCTACCGTAATCTCACAGCCCTGTCCATAATGAAAAACTTCCTTGAACCCCGAATCGCTGAACTTTTGTATAACCCTGAAAAATCCCATCTTCTGAAGCTTTTCCCTGAACCATTGGTGAACCCACCATACTTCTCATCTGTCCAGGCTATTCCGAAACTTCAAATCCCACAAGACAACACCAAACCCACCCAAGTAAACGTCCTCATCAGACGAGCCACCTGAAAACTCCAAAAAGTCAAATAGTATAACTAACCATCTTCTAGAGTTTGCATGCGTTTGGGTGAGCTTTCCGGACCGAATCCGTCATCTGTAGCCGCGGAGACGACGACTTCGTACGTCGTCCACGGCGTCAGATTCTCGATCACATATGACGTCACATTCGCGCCAACAATCACGTCATCGGACAACATCTTCGCCTCATCGACGTCATCCTCCTCGCCGTCGTCGTATTCGTCGCTTGAAGACGTCAGGATCGACGCAGAGTAGTTCGACGTCACGACACGGAAAGTCAGCTTGTAGGCGACGAGCTCGCCATTCTGCTGGGTCGCGTTTGGAGCACTCCAGTTGATGCGCAGTGATTTGGACGTCGGGGAGGTCAGGTCGGTGACGATTGGGGCGGCTAGCGGTACTGGAAAAAACGAGCACTATCACTGGACGACAGAAAAAATCAAGCTTGAGCAAAAATAGGCGTGACTGAATTTATTACTTTATTTTGAAAAATGAGAATTTCTACTGAAAAATTGTCAGGAAAAAAATCGATAAACCATCTGAAAAACTTTAAAAACTACAAAAATTGAGTATTTCTTAGAGAAAAAAATCAAACTCAAAAAAGCTAAAAAAAATGGCGGCTCAAAATTTTGGTCAAGGTTGCTCTACTGATAATTGTGATAAAATTTTGATTCTTCGCACTTTTGGAAGCCCTTTTCTTCAGAGAGCACTTCTAAAGTCTCCTGAGCGATATTTCAGCTCTCTTTTCCTTAAGTTATCATTAGAGCGCAACTGTGATTATTTTAGGCGGCTATTTTTTCTCATCAACTTTTGCCGTGCTTGTACATCACCACGATGAATATAACACAAAATAAATTTGAAAAAAAAATAGCCACGGCTCAAACTTTTGGTCAAGGTTGCTCTACCGATAAAAATTTGATCTTCCGCTCTTGGAAGCTTTTTTCTTTAGAGAGCGCTTCTGAAGTCTCATGAGCGATATTTCAGTTTTCTTCAAGTTATCAATAGAGCGCAACTGTGAAAGCTTTGAGCGGCTATTTTTTCTCATAACATCAGGACGACAAAAATAACAAAAAAAATTTTGAAAAAAGCAAAAAACTTACTGGAAGCGATGGTCTTCTCGCTGACCGGTTCCGTGAATTCGCCTTCTCCTCGAGCCGATATTGCGGCAACCCTGGGAAAAAATGTAAAAAGTAAAAAAAAATGTAATAAGAAAATTTAGTGTTCATTAAGACCCTAAAATCATTCCTAATCCTTAAAAACTCAAACTGAATATTTTATATTCGCTACGGTTCCAAACAGCGCTTTTTTTTGCCTTCATTTTCTCTCTTTTTTTAAAGTTTATGACCTCGCCGGTGAGAGAAAAAGAGAGCGCAGATAAGTCAGACAGATTCAAGCCATGTCGATTGAAGAATGTATAGTAAACGCTTCAAAAATGATTCAAATCCTCACCGGAAGGCATAAAAACGGTCCGGTAGAAGTCCACTGACGACATGTTTCTCCAGAGGCGGCGTCAAAGTCAGCTCTTTTTCGCCATCCGACGTGTTGTATCGGATTGTATAACCTGAAAAAATGACTTCTTTAAGAAAAATTCCGACAAAAATCACCTGTGATAGGAGTTGAGAAAAGCGGCTTATCCCAGGTGAGCTGGATCCTTCGTGAATCCAAGGCGGATGCTTTCAGACGCGTCGGTTGTCCGGGGACTGAAAAATTTACTTTTTTTTCGGTTTGGGTGTATACTTCATTCACTGCAACTCTGAAAAGTCTCATTTCTCTGCGCTCTCATGCTCTCTGACATCTCAGTTGAGAGAAAAGAAAGCGCAGACAGGTCAGACTGTTCCGAGTCGTCGTGAATGGAAAATAAAAGTAGGACGTCATTTTGATCATTTTTTAGAAATAAATAAAAAAACCGTGTCTGAAGCTTTACAAAAATGAGAAATGTAAAAATAACACATATAGCGTCGGAGCACACTTTCCAAAAAATACCACGGCTTTTTTTTTAGACCCTGATCTTAAAATACAGTTCGCCATACGCTACCTCATGAAACTATCCATCTTCTCTGAGCTCTCTTCCCGATGAGAGAGAAGAGAGCGCAGACGGGTCAGACGGTTATGAGGAAAAAGACCAACTTCCTTGCTTGGTAGATACAGTCACGAGGTTGCTGACTGGAGATTCGCCTTTGGAATTTCGGGCCGTAACTCGGATGAAATATTTCGTGTCCGGCTCGAGCTCGTACAGGGTCGCCATCAGCTCATCCGCCTTTGTTTCGTGCTGGAATTTCGGATTTTTTTGGGCGAGCATTTCTATTTTTTATCTTCTCGAAATTAAACAGTGATAGTAAAAAGATTGGAACCTAATGAATTTAAAAAAATCTACGAATCGTATGATATACACTGCCAAAGTCGGAAGTGCGGAAAACGGATGCAAAATGGCCGCTAAAATGGTTCCGTTTTGAGGCCTTTTTCGAGTCTTTCTTTCTTGGAGGTCTAAAGAGCCTCAAAAAAAGGTGACGGACGCTCAAGGGGCCCCTAAAGGGTCCTTCCGACTTTGCCTATAATAATTGTTCCATTTTGAAATGTGAAAATAAACCTTTTTCCACTGATCCAAGGACAATTCCGGGTCGGCCGAAGTGTACCTGACACGGTAGCCGAGAATCTGCCCGTTGGGTCGATCGCTTGCCGACCATTTCACCAGAATCGCATCTCTTCAAAAATTATCATTTTCCAGCACCCTGATTATTGAGGAAAATGCGTAGCGGTCCCTGCACCCGACCGTAAAGGACTTGCGCGAACCTTTGACCCCAAAAACTGAAAATCAGAAAACCGACCTGTTGAGGCTTCTGGCTTGGGCGTAGTTCGGCGGCGAGCTTGGGACATCTTCGGCGGTCTGCGCTTCGGTGGGTAGTGACGTCACACCCGGCCCAACTTCGCTCATCGTTTGAACGGTGAACTCGTAGAGCTGCAAGTGATTTGACTATGCGTATTTTTTTCAATAATAAAACTTTTCAGATGTAGTTTAATGTTTTAATTCCTTAAAAGGAGTGGAATTATCGATAGAGCATATTTGAAGTTGAAAAACAGCCACTTCCAGCAAAATGATGAAAATTGTCATTTTCAATTGAACTTGAACACCTCGGGCTATTAAATTTTTAAAAAAGTCTGACTTCTCTGCGCCGTGTTGCTCTTTCACCTTCACAGCCAGAGAAAAGAGAGCACAGACAGGTCAGATTTTTTCAACCCGTAATGATAAAAAATACCTGGAATGGTTGCAGTCCATCAATAACGATGTTCGTTTCGAGAGTTTCCAGCGTTTTTCCACGGGCGGTCCTGGATTCGGCGTATCTGAAGGAGTAACTTTTGAGAGATCAAGAAAGATCCGAAAGCAAAAAATTATCGATTTCCTGACAATTTGTCTGCTCAAAAGTCCGAAAATGCTTCAAAAACATTCAAAACCAACCACATCCATGCAAAAAATGACTCGGACACTCACCCAAAGGCGACAGAATCGGTAGGAGAAGGAGTGGAAGAAGAAGAAGAAGAAGTCGTGGTGAGACCACTTCTGAGGAAAACATTGGTGCGATTAAGAAAAGAAGAAGAACACGTCAAACTGTTAGTGGACTTTTTGAAGAACACTCACACGGAAATCCACACAAAACTTGTAAAATTTTGATCAGGTTGTGAAAAAACTTCTTTCAAAAATGGGGGTCAAAGTTGACCTAACTTTTTTCAAAAATTTTTAGTGGCCACTAGAGGGTTTTGAAGTTTTAGTGGCAACTATAATAGTCAAACTAGCGGCCACTTAAGGGGTTAGAAATTAGTGGCCATTATAGAGGTCTAAGTGCTACCACTAGACCACTAAAAATTTTAGTGGCCACTTTAGGGGTCAATGGATCCACATAACTGGTCCAATCTGTTTGTTTTAAAATCATCAGAGTTACTGGAAGGAATACTGGATGAAAAACTACTGAAGTGGCCACTAAATAAAGAACCTTCATAGTGGAAACTATAGAAGTGAGTTCAGTGGCCGCTTTAGTGTCTTCTCCTAGTAGTCCTCGGCGAGCCTCTTTAGTGGCCACTAGAAATTTTCCCAGTTATAGAAGCTTCAAGGACTGAAGTGGTCCCTATAGAAGCAACCAGAGTGGTTCTTGAAGGTTCCTCTCTAGGGACTTCTCTAGGGACCGCTAAAGTTCGCAGAAGTGGCCCTATAGGGGAATAGGGTCCACCTGAATTTTAACCCTTTAGGGACCACTTTTTTCCCCGCTATTTTCCCCTAACCCCTGAAGGGTCCACTCTCAAGTCCTAAAACCTAAACTTAACCCCTAAAAAGCCTCTTTTTCGCCTAAACCCGACCCCGGCGTTTCTAATTCCGTTTAGAAGCGGTTTTTCTGGATTTTCTACATTACAGTGGACTTTTTTCCACTTCACTCACTTCTGTCGGTACTTGACGATGTACTTGGAGATGGGCAGGTCGGTAATCGGCGGCTCCCAGCGAAGAGTGACCGACTCCGACGTGACCGCAATCACTTGGACGTCTTTTGGAGCTGGGGGAAGGGCTGTAATTTTTCAAATATTTCTTTGAAAATAGAAGGAAGACCAACGTTTGGCAATGACAGTGGTGGTGGCTTCGATGTTTCCGAGAGCACTGACGGCGACGCAGGTGAAATTTTCCGTTTGTTCGACGTTGGAAAGGGTCAGAACGTTCTTGCCGACTGGAGATGTGGATGGGTCGTCGAGGACTTCTGAAGAGATTTTCTTTTTCCCTCAGGTTATTTTGAGGAAATCCACCTTTTTATCAAGTTAAAATTGAGATTTCTAAACAAAAAAAACTGTCTATATAAGGGTTAGGTAAGGATAAGTAAGAGATCAACGGCGGTTTGAAGAGACGCCAGAGAAGTAGAGTACTCTGACTTCTGTGCCGCCTCTCCAGATTGCCATGTTCTCTCGCCTGCTATCAATAGAATACAAAATCCGGTATCAATGTTTTCGAAAGTAAGAGATCAGCTGCGACTTGTAGAGAGGCCAGAGAAAGAGAGAACTCTGCCTTCTCTGCCGTCTCTCCTGTCTTCCATGCTCTCTCACAAGCTTTTGATTGGACTTAAAATTAAGCTTCAAAACCGTCAAAAATAAGAGATCAGCGGCGGCCTGTAGAGACGCCAGAGAAGGAGAGAACTCTGCCTTCTCTGCCGTCTCTCTTGCTTACCATTCTCTCTCGCCTCCTTTTCATATCTTGTCAAAATGAACCAAACCTTGATCGCTTTTCTTCCAAAAAACCCTCGGCATGGGGTAGCCGACGGCGACACATGTCAGATTGATGCTGCCGCCGACGCCGACGACGTATTTTCGCTCGAGTTTGTAGGAAAAATACGGCGGGACTCGTCTGACTGAAATGAGAGAAATTGAAGTTTGAACGTGTTTTTCATAGCTTTCTATTGATTTTTACATTCAATAAATCAATAGATAAATATTTATTTTTTTTTATTCATAGATATAATCGACTAGGCGATGAACTTTTTCAAACAATAAAAAAACTTCGTAAGACCTTGTCAAACTGATTTTCGGCTTTACGACTCGAAAAACTCTGACCTGTCTGCGCTCTCTTTTCTCTCACCGGGGCGCAGAGAAATAAGACAGTTTCAGTTTTTTTTTTTTTGAACTTTTAGGAAATCCTAGAAGACTTCAATATCATCCACGCTCATAAAAGGATAACAAAAACAAAAAAAAACGACTTGTTTTGGTTATTTCCCATCATACAGAAGCCTTCTTTTATCATCATTATTGATATTTTTTTCAGCTAAAAAAATTCCTAGAAGGCGTTGGTAGTAGTCAATAAACCTTTGAAATGCGAAAAAAAGTTTTCAAACAAAAAAAAAATCCAGAAACTACCCAAAACTTCATCTTGGTTTGAATTCTGAGAAAGAAAGATTTTTGGTTTTGAAAAAGGTCAAAAATAATATTTTCTTGAAAATCTTGAAAAATTCTAGAAAAATCACATGCCGTGGTCGCACTTGGAATGGCTCAAAGAGTTGAGGGAGCATCTCGGTCAAAATTATATCTTTGCGCGCAAGTAGTTTCAAGTCGGGCGCGTTCGAAAACCCGCAACGCTTAGTGCCATTCTTGCGCTGATAAAAACTGAAGCTCAAAAATTTACGACTGGAAATTGAATTTTTACAGACTTTTTCTTATATTTTTCAGAATTTTCAATATTTTCTTATATTTTTCAATTTTTTTTAACACTTTTTTTTTTTAAATTCAAGATTTTAGATTTTTGAACCTGTCGGCTCAACACTGCTGCTCTCAGGGCCTCGCTGTAAATTAGTGAACAAATGAAGCGGAAGAGTGTTGTCCAGGAAGGCCAAGCCGCTGGAGATGATCAACGAGATCAACAAGTACCGGTGGATCATGGTTGGAATCGTGTCGCCCATTGATTTTATTCATATCATTTCTGAGGGTTTTTCAATTTTTTTGAGGAAGGCGAGAACGATCGAAATAAATACTGTCAAGAAAAAAAGGCAAGAAATGAAAAAAAAGACATTAAAAAAAGTTATAGTAGATCCAACAAAAAAGAATTTGCTCAAAATTTGAAATAAAAGAACGGAAACCGAAACCGAACGTCCGAAGAAGAACGGCTTCAGAAATAAATAAATCCAATTATAAAACGGACGCCTCCTTCCAGTCTGAAGGGGCTTCTGGGCTGGTTCTTCAAAATGAGATAAATAAAAGCCAAGTGGACTCTTAAGGGAATTTGAAGGTATCTGTTGAGAAGCGTTATGTGAAAATGAAACATTATAGATATTTAATTTGATGAAAAATTGAAATTAAGTGACCACTTCAGGGATCACGAAAAAAATTTGTCAAAAACTGACAAACTTAAAAAAATAAAAATTTTTTTCAGATACTTTCAAAAAAACTCTCGTGTTTTTAGATATCGATGTATAAAATTTAGAAAAATTGAAAAAAATTAGTCCAAAACTCGAAAAACTCCCAAAAAAAGTGTTATAAAAAAATACAACAGGTTATTTTTTTGGAAAGTAGTCACTTAAGAGATGAAAATATGAGCTTGCACTCAGAACTTGAAGTTCACATTTATGAGTTGGAAATCAGTTAAAAAAATTGAAATTTCAGAAAAAAAATAATGAAATGAAAAACATTTTAGAGATTTTCAAGTTCAATCCGGCTCTCGAAAAATGAAATAACTGGGAATAAAAAAAGTGTTTTTTTAGCAATAGAGCGCAAACTACAGCGGCTTCTTTTTTTGATATTTCTATTTTTTTGGATTTTACTTCAGAATGAAATATAAAATGAAGTCAATGAATGTTAGGAAATGAGTCTAGAATAGAGAAATTGAAGAAAAAAACTTCCGATTTGGAAAAAAATCCCTCTAGGGGCGTTAGAATTGGGCCGAAAAATTGGAAAAATCAGTTTGTAGCCGAAATATTAGAAAGCTCATTATCTAAATTTTAGGCTCGTTTCCTAAAAAAACCATTTAGAAAAATGAAACTGTTAAGAAGTTAATAATTCAAGTTTTTTTGAAAAAAAACATAGAAAACCAAAAAAAGTCGGGCAAAAAAACAAGAGTTTCATGATATTCGCAGTGGAGCGCGATCTACGAAAAACTTACAATTACTTGATTTTTTTCGATTTTTTTGGAATGAAAAATATAGAATGACTTCAAATTGACCTCAACAAAAAGAAGGGAGCAGAGAATTGGGTAATTCATTGAGATGTGGAAGAGTCTCGAGGGAGAAGCCGAATTCGGGAGGAATCTTTTTGATTCCTCAAGACATTCGGGAAAAAGTTACACACTCTACAAATCGTCGTCGAAAATTGAAGGTCAAGGCGCGAAAAAAAGGAAACGGAATGGCCCTGGGAGCCACAAATGATTCATATGTAAATGAATTACGGTTTTTTATGGCCATGTCCCTCCCTCGCCAGGCGGCGCACTAAATCTGTTGTCATTTTTTCGGAAGAAATCGGCTCGAATATATTCTATAGAATAAAATTCAGAAGCTTTTTAAAGAAATCCTCCGGCCAGACTCCATATTAATTATTTATTCCGTCATTTTGATAGAAATAAGCTGCGAAATTTCGGAAAATATGTACGACTAGTGGAAAAGAAACGATAAAAACTTCCTAAAAATATTAAGTGATCCCTTAAGGGGCACCTTAACTTTTTAAAATATTAAGTGACCCCTTAAATTTCGAAAAAAATATACGACTAGTGAAAAAAATAAACCATAAAAACCTTCTAGAAATTATAGTAAGTGACCCCTTAAGAGGTTTTTGAAAGTTTGTCTGACCTTTTTAGGACAGTTTCACAAGTTTAAAAATCGCAGTTCTGAAAATTCTCAATGGAGCGCGAAAACCTCATAAAAAATATCGCAAGATTTTTCGAAATTGAAGATTTTCCGGTCAGATTGCAAAAGCATTCGAATAATGACAAGAAAATCCCTAAAGTGATCCCTTAATTTTTATTCATAAAACTTCAAAAATTCGAAAAATAGATTAACTAGAAGGATTTTTCCATTTTCTGAGGCCAAATTTTAGAAAAATAACAAAAAAAATCAAAAAAATGTCTTGAATTTCTGAGAAAATCCAGAGCCTTCATTTTCTTGGGAACGCCAGAGTGG
This sequence comes from Caenorhabditis auriculariae, assembly GCA_904845305.1. Lineage (NCBI taxonomy): Eukaryota > Metazoa > Nematoda > Chromadorea > Rhabditida > Rhabditidae > Caenorhabditis > Caenorhabditis auriculariae. Next base: position 17,675 of record CAJGYM010000092.1, read on the forward strand.
TCCGTAGAGGGTTTAGGAGCAAAAGCTCCACGAAGGGGACAAAATAGTGCGCCGTAGAGGACTAAAAACAAGGTGGATTCTGAGACTCTGAAGCTTGAGGGGTCCCTATAGGGTTTTTAACTTTTTGATAAGTATGCTACCCTAGAGTGGCCAATTGAGCAAGCTTTAGTGCCCACTATAGGGGAGTTAAAGGGCAACCATCAAGAACGCCTAAGGCTTGCCCCTCTAGGGACCACTCTGGCGTTCTCAGTTGTTCCGAAAGTGTACGAAGAAGACTGAAAGTTAGGCGGCTCCTGATCCCTACGCCTTAAGTAGCCCCTTTAGGGTTTTTTTAAGTTTTTTTGATAAGATTATAAAAGTTGAAAGACGTGCATGCCCCCCAGAGTGGCCACTTTTGCAAGCTTTAGAGCCCACTATAGGGGAAGGTAGCGGGCCTTCGGCTGCCCCTCTAGGGACCACTCTCACGTTGCCAAATGTTCCAAAAATGTACGAAGAAGACTGAAAATTAGGTGGCCCCTGGATTCTGAGCCCCTCAAGTAGCTCCTACAGGGTTTTTTTTTACCTTTGATAAGATCAGAATGACAAAAAGACCCCTAGATTGACCACTTTTGCAAGCTTTAGTGCCCGCAATAGGTATCGGGCCTATGGCTGCCCCTCTAGGGACCAATCTGGCGTTCCCCGTTGTTCCAAAAATGTACGAAAAGAACACCGTGGAGAAGGACAAGAAGGAGAAGAGGATCACGAGGCGAAAAATGTGGAGCGATTCGTCATGAGGAGCCGACTGGCGGCATCATCATTTTTCGATGGGCGGAGGGGAACAAATGTTGCCGAGAGCCTCGTAAATGTTCGCCTTGGAACTCTCGAATTGCGACACCTTTTGTTTTGAGCGCCGATCCCGTCAATTTGTGTTCATTGGGCTCATCCAAGGGGGACATGCAAATGAGCACGGCTTGTGTTGCAACAGCGTGGAAATGGTGTAAATTGTTCAATCTCATCTGATTTATAGGCTTCGAAGGGGATTTAGAGATTCTCAGGAGACTCTCCTTTTCCCAGTGCAAGGGCTGGCCGGTCAGCCCCCGGGCATTTTCAAAGCCCGAGGTGGTCCCTGCTTGCCAGTTAGCGAGACGTCCGTCAAGAGCGTTCGGCCCTTTTATTCGAAGCCTGGCCTGGCCCAAGCCCGCACAAAAAATGAGGCTCAAAGCCCGGGTCTGCCCGGCACAGGCTGCACCGCCCGGATTTGCTTACGTTAAAACACAAAAATGCCCTCCTCTTGTATTTTTCGATGAGTGGAAGGGTTTATTTTTAGGAGTCATTCTCCATTTCTTGAACAATCTGTCCTGTCTGCGCTCTCTTTTCTCTCACCGGATAGGTCATAGAAACAAGGAAAAAGCATATGAACACAAAAGAGCACAGAGAAAACGGAATTTTGGCGAGAATATTGTAAGTTAAAGGCTACAGCGCAAACATACTTTGAGAAATTCATGGATATTCTCAAAAAATGGCCGCATTTGGAATGGTTAAAGGTACAGAATGAAGCTGCGCCTGCCGAAAAAAGACTTGAAAATTTCGGACCTTTGACCAAAAATGGTTAAATTATAAGATTTTATTGAATTATAAAAATCGCATACGACTAAAAATGTGACATACACTCTCTTTGAAGGAAAAAAAGGTCCAGGTTTTTCTGATTTTTTGAAAAAAAAAACTCGTTAGAATACATTTTTTTGGTCATTATTTCCAAATTTCCAGTATAAATAAGGCCAAAAAAAACATAAAAAAACAAGCCAAAAAGGGGTCTAAAACCAAAACGAGAGCCAGGACGAGCCTTATTTTCAATGGAAAAACTGATTATAATACATTTTTGGTCATTATTTCCAAATTTCCAGTATGAATAAGGCCAAAAAACATTAGAAAGCCCAAAAAAGGGGTCCAAAACCAAAATCAGGACCAGAAACGAGCCGAAAAGGGCAGGAAAGAGCAACAGAGTGACCCTGGCAACGAAATTATCCGCCGATAATTGGATCATTTCATAATTAGTGGGGAGCTCTCTAATGAATTAGCCAAGAAATCGACTTGGAGAAAGTAAAAATAACGATTCTCATGACTATACAACTCGGGGAAATTCCCATTGAGAAAAAAAAACGGCGGAAAAAAAATTGAAGAAAGCACCACTGATTAATTAATAATCGGGGCCGACAAAAGAAACAGCGGCGGAAAATTCAGATTTCATTCCTCATTCAGGATCTTACGTCAAATTTTCTCTCATGATTAAGCTATTTTTTGAGAAAACTGATATCTTTTTGAGGTCCCATTCAAAAATAATGGATAAAAAACTTCTAAATGAAGTTTTTCGGAGAAATATTGATTTGAAGTTTTGGTAGCGCTTTTTCTCCGGTCTGAGGGGTCACAGGTTCGAATCCCGGTGAGCGCGAAACTGTTTTTTTGCAATTTAATCCAATCAGGATGGGTACTTCTTATGACAGAAAATCCAAAAAAAATTAACGGAAAAAAAGCATTTTTTTATAAAAAAATCCCTTTATGACATATTTTTCAAACGAAAAATGAATTTTTTTCAATACTAGGCTTCACTGAGATCATTTGAAGCTTTGATAGTGCTTTTTTTCTCTGGTCTGAGGGGTTACAGGTTCGATTCCCGGTGGTAGCTAGACTATTTTTTTGCTGTCTAATTTAATCATGATAAGCTTTTTTTATAAAACGGTAAAACACGAAAAATTGAACTAAAATGGGTTTTTTTCCAAAAAAAAAAATCTTGAACTTGGAATTTCTTCTTTTAGAAGAGTTATTATTAAGGGAAATTTTCTGAAACTTGAAAATTGAGGAAAAAAAGGATCAAAAAAAAAACTTAGTTTGAAAATAAAAACGAAAAGTTATGCAGAAAACCTTTTCCAGTTTTCTTTTGAAGCTAGAAAGCTTTATAAAAAAGCTTTTTTTTGCAGTTGGAATTTTCCTGAAAGTTGGCCAGAACACTCCTTTATGTGTCAGAAGAAGATTCTGAAACCCTCAATCCGTAAAACTTTCTATTTTTCCCAAAATAAGGGCTCGAAGCTTCAAAAATGGCCTTTTAAGGTATTTTTTGACTTTGAGACCCTATTTCTCGAAAATTGGGAAGTTGTGACTTTCAGAATCGTTTTCTGGTACTCTAAGGAGTGTTTTGACAGATTTTCAGGCAGTTCCCAACCGAAAAGTGAAATGACCTAAATTGTCAGGAGGAGTAATTCGGGTTTTTAAAGCCCTAAAAATCTTAGGGATAACGTCAAGACAGTGAAAAGACATGACTAGGTAGAAAAAATAAATAAGGAGGATATGGAAAAGAAGCGGAAGCTGTGGGCTCAGCTGTGTGCTGTTTGATTTGCGGCCCAGACCCGCTCCGGCCCCCAACGTTTATGGCTCATAAATTCGGGTTTTAATGAAACTTTTCTTCGCCACAATTTCAACTGTTGCGTATTCAAATGCAAAATTTGAAAATGGACGCCTTGGAGGAAGATTTGGGAGACAGCTTGGATCAACCGGAAGCGGCGAGGAAGCAACTTGATAGTCCAGAAAACAACGGCCTTGCGGGATAATGCGATTAAGTTCGTGGGATCCATAGGATCTCATTGGTAATCTTCTATTTTTCCATTACAAGAATCACAATTTCAGAAAGAATCGAAAAAAAAACTGAGAAAAAACAGCCGCGACAAGTTGGTGGCTTTTGCGCTCTATGGATAAAAAAAACCTGGGAAGAAATAGCCGCGACAAGTTGATGACTTTTGCGCTCTATGGATAATTATTTGGAAGGTTTGCAGATAGATTTCTCTTCATTTTGGAAAAGAGAAAACAAAAATAAAAAAAGCAAAAAAGTTTTTCCGTTCGTGGGACTCGAACCTATGACCTTGAGAACGCTAGACAAGCCCTCTAACAGCTGAGCCAAACTTCGCAGGGCAAAATAATAACAACTTATGGAAGAAAATTGAGTTTGGAAAGTTTTTAAGCCAATCGGAGGAAAAATGTCGATTGGCGCAGTCGGTAAAGACTTTGCCTATTCTCAAAAGACTCCCAGGTTCGAATCCGTCTGGCGGTTGAAACTTTTTTGCCATTTCCCGACAGAAGGGAATCAAATCTAGATGATTGAATATTGAAGATACGTCAACAGAATGTCTTGAAAAGGAGTTGGCGCAGTTGGTAGCTGCTTTTTTTTTGTCATCAGAAGGGTCACAGGTTCAATCCCTCCTAAGTTGTAAATATTTTTGCTCGCTTCGATCAGCTTCCAGTATGAGAAGTGTCTGTTAAAACTTTGTAAAAAAAACGTTATATATTTTTGCCAAACAAAATCGCTGATTAGCTCAATCAAAAGTCAATCAGAAAGGTCACAGGTTCTCACCAGCTGCGAAAGGATTTTTGCCATTTTTCGACTAGACTGAATCTTTTCCAAAAAATAGAAAAGTTCGATCGGAAGCCCACATTTCACCGAGAGAACATGTGGAGGTGGACAAATGACCGAGGCAAATGAATGATCCTGGCAAACTGGAGGAAAGAGAGAGAAAGTCAATTGCGATGTTCGAATGAGTTTCTGTGGAGAGGGGGGACGAAAAACGATAAACCAAAGGGGATCTCTCCGTACATAACGATGAGCGATTGGTCGTGAAGAGCAACGGGAAGGACAAGATGTGCTACAGCCCATAAAGCACAGATGCTTCACTTCACTGACCGCAGAGGCTCATCAACAATAACTGCCGATGCTCCTCCGGTTCGGATCTGATTTGCGGCTTTTCCAAGGAAGAATTGAAAGAGTGAACTTGTTGAAAATTTCGGAGAAGGTCTTGGAAAAATTGGAAAACAGTTGATGAAAAACTGTAGATGATCCGGTTTGCGTCTATTTTGACTGATAAGTAAAGTGATTTTACTTTGAGGTTCCTAAAAATTGGCCAAAAGGTTCCTAGATGTACCAGAAAACGATTCTGAAAGTATTAACCTGCACTTCCCAATTCTCAAGAAATAAAGCTCCTAAGTAGCTCAATTTAATGAATTTTGAGCGTTTTCTTTAAACTTGCAGCGTCTTTTCTCGTAAAGTAGAAGTTTGTGCAGGTTGAGACTTTCAGAACTTTCTTCTGGTACATCAAGGAGTGTTCTAGGCAGTTTTCAGGAAAGTATATTGACTTCCCTTGTGAGGCTTTTTGGAAAAATTCAGGGCAAAAAATGAAAAAAAAAAGTCGATGGAAACCTGATCAAGGTAAAAAAGAAAAATCAAACTTCTTTGACTGGAAAAATTTCTAAAAAGCGCAAAAAAAATGAGAAAAAAAATATTTTAACAATTGTAAATAATCAAGCTTGCGGTTTTTTTAAGCAAAAAAAGAAAGATCGAAGTTTTTTGGGCGGGAAAAATCACAGACCTTCTCAGAAATGTTTGATAAAAGACCGTAAATTATCCGTATGCTGCAGGAAAATAGGAAAGTCAAACTCTTTCAACTGGAATCCGATTCGTTGCTTTTTTTTATTGATCATGAGCTGGGAGTAACAACTTCTATGACTACAAGAATTGGTGAAAAAGTCTAGAGAAAACAGCAAAAATAAATAATTTAATTGAATAAAGTCCCACAACGTATTTATATCTATCTACAAGCGCTCTACCATCCAAGCCAAGTTTGCAAATCATTTTCAAAATTTGAGATCAAGGATTCAGAATAAACAAAAACTTTCTTCGAAAAACTTCGTATTACTCCGATAATTTGAGAATAGCGGCTTTAATTTCCTGTTTCATCTCAAAAACATGGAAAATTATGAAGAAAAATAATCAAAAAAAAAACTTTTACAGTAGATTAAGATTACAGGAATTTAAAAAAAATATATTCAAAAAATTGCACAAAAGTTATAGGAGTTATCCATGGAGCGCAGTTGAAGGTTTCAATTTTGGAGGCTCAAATAACAGATGTGCTCAACATGACTACGAAGTGCCAAGGTAATGAAAAGTAAACAAAATCGGAAACCTGAAAATGGTGTACTCTTCCAGAAGAACAACAAAGAAAAATTGGCTCAAAATAATTTTTTTCATTGTCAACAATTTAGGAAAAGTATCTCATAAATGGAAAAAAAAAAATGAAAATCGAGAAAAAGTTGATCAACGAGACATCTGCCAGGACGGGCATCCGGGCCTCGCCCAGCGGAAATGATCTCATCAAAATTCATTAATTTTCGGCTCTTGTCATGAATATTTAGCGCGCGAATGTGCGCCGAAAACTTTCTCATTTTGTTCGAGTGGTCATTTAAGGTTTTTTTGAGGATTACTACAGTGCATTGGAATCGTATGCAACTATCAACATAATATAGGGAACGTGGACGTGTCGGTGCATTTCTAGTGATCACTTTAGGGGTCTGTGCACTCTTAAGGGATCCCTAGAACTCCTCAGAAAGGTCCGGAAGTTCATTCAATGAAATTAATGTTACTGTGAAGCCAGTCAACTCTATAGCGGCCACTTCAGGATCTTCCGATTAGGATATTCCTTCAGAATTTCAGAGATGTCTCTTCGAGGAACCCTTAAGATAGCACTTCAAATTTTCTCAGAAAAGCCAAAAATCAGCTTGACAACAACACCTTCAATATAGTCTGGTAACATCACGAAAAAAAAAAAGTAAATATTGATTGATATTGATTGATCGATTAAATGAAAAATCAATAAAATGCGGAGGAAAAACGTACCTTTGACGTAAAGATGAGCGGCTTTCGAATGGACGACACCGTGATCGTTCCTGGCGACACATTCGTACTTCCCCTGGTCCTCTTCGCGTGCATGTTGGATCATCAGAGCACCTAGAATTGTCCTTGTCATATGGCTCAGTTGGTAAGGGTTTAGGCCATTGCTCAGAGGGTCGCTGGTTCGGATCCCCGAACAATTTCTCAATTTTTCGCCAAGAAAGTTATAATCATCTAGTGAAATAAGTCTCTCTGTTCGTTAGAATTCGTCTTTTGAAACCTCAAATGGCCGCAAGGGGATTGGCTCAACGCAAAAAGTCTGTTTTTAAAAAAGCGCCGGACCCAAAACGGTTCTCGCTAGGACATAGAAAAGTTCTATAGCAAGTTTCTAATAGTTGAAACTACTGTAGATTACTGTAGTTAATTCAGTTACTGTAAGCCAGCTTCTATTACTAGCGAAACCGGGAAAGTTTTAGAGCCATTCCAAATGGGGTTTGAAAAAACCCATTTTTCGATTTCGAATACCTCATGGAGGCCTAAAAAATTCTCAAGTCCCTCCTGGATGGCTACAAAAAACCCTAAAAAATTTTTTTGACTACTCATAGAACTCACAAAAAATTCTTAACTGTCCAAAAAGGATATCAAAAACTTCAAAATCCCAACTCATGAAAAAGAAAAAAAAATTTAATAACCTTCCTCCACATCTTTAGTTCAACATTGTAAGATCAACTCGAAGTTCAAAAAATGTTCAAATTTTGATTTTTTGGCCCTTTTTCGAAACGTTTTCCAACTTATCTAGAAAGCTTTTAGGAGCCGAAGGTGGCAATTTACTTCTCCTTCCAGGACATAGAAGCCTATATTTAGAAGGAAAATAGTTCAAACCAGGATTTCCAATCGTCGAAACAGAGTAGCGCCCTTCGGCCCGAATGTCCAGGGGGATCAAGTCGCGGAGCCATAGAACTTTGGCCCGGGGTTCCCCTCGCACCTGAATATTTTCAGAATCAGAAAAAGTTTGAACCAAAGACCCATCTGACGAGAAGCAAGCCTCTAACCAGTTGAGCCAAAAGTCGAAAAAACTCACTCGACAGGAAACGTAGGCCGTTTTTCCTTGTTCGACCGACTTCAATGTAGGATGGAGGTCGATTTGCGGGAAGCCCGATGGGAGTTTGTCTGTAAAAAATGATTTCATAACCAAATTTCGTGAGAAAATCTAACAAAAACGATCATTTCCAACAAATTCAACAGCTAAACTTTGGTTCATCAATTCAAAAACCTCCCAGAAAATCATAACTTTCCAAAAAATTAGTAAAATAGGTAAAAGGCTGGCTATGGGAATACAAATATTAAAACTTGGAAAAAAATGCATTTGTATAGCTTTTGAAACGTACTCTTTCTGGTCTCAAAAGACAAAATTTTATCAACGGCTTCGAAAAACATTGGGGAAAAGATTTTAAGAATAAAGGCAATCCCCTTAAAACCCCTATAGAGACACTTTTGCAAGTTTTAGTGGCCCCTATAGAGGTTCGTGAAGCGATCTCTCGAGGGTAACCTCCAAGAGTTGCTAAGGTTGCCCCTATAGGGACCACAAAAAAAGGAACCTCTCGGAATGACGGTGAGCATGGCTTCGGTGACGACGGGGTTGGCGACGCCGTTGTCCGCAGAGCAGGACACGACGGTCCCGTTGTCGTCCCGCCTCACCGGGTCCACCCGAAGGGTGGAAAGTCCCGTTGGTAGCGATTTGATGGTGAATCTGGAAATTCGAGAGTTCATAAAAAAAAAAAAAACATAAATTTTCGATTTTTTCAATGGGTGACCACTCTCTCGAGACAATTGTGAGTTCATGAGGTGATCCCCTAAAGAGGCTCTGAAGCTACTTTTAGTGATCACTTAGTGATCAGTATTGTCCGAAAAAAATGCGGAGAGCACCTGAGAGAGGTGAGCAGTTACAAGAGGATATCGTAAATGATAGACATAAAATTTGAAAAAAATTTGAACCAATTTTTTTGGCGATTTTTCGAAAAATCATTATTTTTTAAATTTTGCAAAACAAAAAGATGAACTTTCTGCCCGTGTGTTTTTCCCTTGAAGAGAAAAAAAGCTCGAAAAATTAAAAACATAGAGAATTGATAATTCTGATACCGTTGATCAGTGATCGGCTTGCCGTTGACGCGCCAGACGACGTTGGGAAGTGGGTTCCCATCAGCCCTGCAGAAAAAAGAAACCCTGGACTCGTCGGCGACCGTGGAGGCGTCCGGTCGTACTACCAATCGGGCTGGGTCTAAAATATGTCTTGAGAACTTTTTGAGTCAATCTTTAAGAGTCAAGCTCATTGAAGTTCAAACAACTTGACTCATTGTACCTCACCCTTCTCTAAAGAAAAAAAATGGTTTGATAAGTTTCTAAACGCAAACTCTGGTTGACCTGTAGGAAATGTGTGGTACTTTCAAAGCTTACTTCATTAAAATAATAGACCCAAAACGTATTTTAATTTTTTTTTTGGATAACATAGTCCGTTTTTCCCGACTTGAAAGGGCCAGACTTCTCTGCGCTTTCCTCGTCTCTCGGCGGCCCTCTCACGTTTACGTGCTATTTTTATGCTTCTCTGACCTCGCCGCTGAGGGAACAGAGAGACGCAGAGAAGCAGAAAGTTTCAAGTCGCGGCGAATGGACTATACATCTTTTAGAAATTTTCTCTCCTGACTTGAACTTTTCTTATTCGATCAAAGCCTGAGCCAACACGGGAAGTGCAAAAGTTCGAGGTATTGGAATTCAATAAAACTTGGTTTATAGACTTTTTTGGACATCCTGAATCCAAAGAAATTGAAAAAAAAAGTGCGTCTTTTTGGTTCTAGCCGAGTTATGGCGCCTCAAAACTTGCAAAATGCATTGGAACAAAAGAGGGAATGTCTTGCGAGGGCACACTCCAGCTGCGAGCAAGCGTTGTGGTGTAGTGGTTAGCGGTCTGGGCCATGGAGCTGATGACGCTGGTTCGGATTTCCTTCCGTGCAATTTTTTATTGCCAATTATTTTCTTCGAAAAAATGATGAACTTTTAAAGGTGAAATAAAAAAAGCGCTTAAAATATTGAAATTTATTTCGTTTTGAGTGAAAGTCTCGACTTTTGCACTTCCCCATTAGATCTACAAACAAAATCAAACTTGCCACCAATCTCTTCCCAACCAACTTACAAGCGAGCGCTTGAATATAACTCTGATAGGACTCGGTGTACCAGGGGTCGGCGTTGTCCTCGTGCAACTCGTCGTTCCGCACCAGCGGAATACCGACCCGAGGCGCCTCCAACACCTCCTCGTCCTCTGGCTTACCGTCGGCATGGCCTGGGCCAAGGATCGCGCAGAACAGGAGCAGCACCGCCGCGCCCAACCGCCCCGTCATGCTCCGATTCGGGTTTTTGGAAGGTTTTCGTCGTCGTTTCGTCGCTGAAGTTCTCGACACGTTGTTCGAGCATCGCTCATCGCCCCCAAATGCACTGCTTTTCTCTTTTTTTGGACCTATCGTGAGTATTTTTGTGGGTGGTGCCAGAGGAGCTTGGATTTTGGACTTTTTATTGGAGGGCCTGAAATTTTTCAAGGTTTCGAGAGAGTATTATGAGAAAATAGGCGCGAATAAGAGGGGTTTCGAAAAAGAAGAATCTTATTTTTCCTTTAAAAAAATCAACTGATTTAAAATTCAAAAAAATGAGTCTGATGGAACAGGAAAATGTCAAAAAAAGTTTTTAAAAAAACTTCAAAATTAACTTTATAAAACCAATACTGCTCTACAGACAAACTGATATAGGACTTGAGTGGAAAAAAAGTTCCAAAAAAAAAACTTAAATCCGTGAACTTCATGACCGCAAGTTAGCTCCACGAACAAAATATCAAAGAAAAGAAAAATTGAAAAAAAACTATATAGGGAAAAAAAGGATATTTTTAAAAAAATCTGACGCTCGGCTATTTTTTTATAACATTTATGCTCTACGGATAAATGGTTTTTTTATACTGTCCGAAAAATATTGAAATATTGATTCATGAGATTGTGAAACAAAAATTTTTTTGAAAAAAAGAGAAAAAAAGTCAAAGTTTTTAAAAAAACTCATAGTAGAAAAATACAATGAATCATCAATAATAATAAAATCAGTCATCAGGGAAATTTTAAAAAAATTTACTTAAGAATAGTCAATAATCATCAAATTTTTATATTGAAAGTGTTCAGGTGTTCAAAAAAACAAAATTTGATAATTTCTCCGTTTATTGATACTTGGAAAAGAAGCCAAAGGAACTTGAATGACGTGGGCCGCCTTTTTTTCTGCGCCTTTCTATAGCCCTCAATATCCATTTAGAGAAGAAGATTAGTAAGGAAAAAAAAACAGCGGGTTGTTTCCTTCTTTTCGAATTTTTTTGGCTTTTTTTGGTTTTTCCATTTTAATTTCTATGAGTTCTTGGGTTTTGAAAAGGAAAGTTCTTTTAATCGCACATGGTAATAATGTAAAAGCTCTAAAATCCACGAAAAAACGGATCGCAAAAATTTTTCGCGGCAAAAAATCTAATGGTTCAGAGTTTCGGATCATGAAAAAAATGAAATCAAGAAAAAAATTATAAAATTGAGAATTTTTGGTATAAGACCTGAGAAAAGTTTAGACTACTTTTTATTCAAAAAAAGAAGGTCTCGAAATCGAAATTTTCATACAATTACGATCTTTTTGAACAAATTTTCTAGTAAATGGGAAAAAGAAGTATCGTATTTTTGGCTGGAAAAAAAATAAAGGAACCATTGAATTTCAGTGGAATTTTTAAAAAAATTCGAAAAAAAGATCAAAAAAATCTACCATTGAACTTTTTTTCATTTTTTTCTGATTTTTTTATAATTATTTTTTTCAACATTTTTCTGATTACTAAGAGCTCTGTTTATCACATATAAATAATACAGAAAAAAAATCAAAAAAATCAATAGAACTTTGAAAAAAACCACTCAAAAAAACAAAAATCGAAAAAAATCATATCTCCAAAACTGCAGTAATTTAGGAAATTATTCAATTTTTTCAAAAATTTTAAATCTAAGCATACTTTACACTGATCTCTCAATGAAACTACTACCATTCAAATCAGAAAATTCAGAAAAAAAAGGTAAAATCCGGGGCCCACCCGAAGAAATTCTCATGTTGCAATGTCCCTAATCACATGCAAATAAATAAACGCCGGCAAAAGCTCGTTTGCACTTTATTTTCTTTCCTCCTTTTTCCTTTTTTCGCCCCCACTTGCTGAAAGTGACACGTTTCGAGGAATTTAGAAGGATTCCAGGGGATTTGAGGTGTTCAGCGAGCAATTTTAGGGCAAAAATATGGGCAGATTTGAAGATCCGAATTAAAAAAAAATCATTCAAAGAATAGCTTGAAAAGAATGAAAAGTCCTTAAAAACAGCATCTTAAACTGGACAGCTTTAAAAAAATGACAGATTTTTCATGAATTTAAAAAGATTCTAGTGGATTTGAGGTGTTCAGCAAGCAATTTTTTTGGGCAAAAAAATTCCAAAGAAAAAAACGCAGAAATGCTCTCAAAAAAATCAGTTTTGGAATGGCTGAAGCGATGCGGTCGCGTCGCGGTTTTTGAATTTTTTTCTCAAAATTCGAGCGTTTATGCAGTTTTTTTTTTTGCAGTTTTTTATGCAGTTTTTTTTTTGTTGAAATCATTGCCAGAGATAACCAGAAGAAAAAAAATGGGAAAGGAAAATTCGAAAACCGAAAATTTTGTAAAAATAGCAACTGAACTTGAAAACATTCGAAAAAGGCTGTAGTGGAAAAAAAAAGTTTGTTTGTTATTTCCATTCCGGCTTCACCCTCGAGAAACAGGAAGCTCGATTAGCCGCTTTTTTTAAAAAAATACTTGGAGAGAAGGGCCGATACTATTCAATGGATAAAGTCTCGCTTCGATAAGTTGAAGAATTTAAATCAGATCAAATTTCTTCATTTATCACAGATCAAACCTAAATTGGCCAAGTGAATAAAGGCAAACATAAAAAATATGTGAAAATCCTTCGAAAAACCTTTTTTTACAAGATATTTGAGGGCTGAAAAATGATAAAAAATAACATTCTAGAAATATAGAAAAATGAGTCATGCGACGCGGTCGCGTAGAGGTTCGCAAAATTCTGGAAACAAGTTTCTTTTTTTTCAAGCCTTTCAAACTGGAAAAATAGAAGGATAACCGTATAATAAAAAAATCAAAAAAACATTTTTTTGCCGATTGAAAAAGTTTGACCTGCGACATAGATAACCTAAAAAAAGTTAATAGGCTGATTCAGAAACTTAAAAAAATTTAATAGAAGCCGAAAAGAAGTTTTTTTTTTTTTCCAGACAAGACTAAATTGACGGAATACAATCAGGTAAATATGAAAAAAACTTCCTAAAAACTTTGTAAAAAAATATTTTTTTCCGAAATCTCAGAGCCAAGAAAAATTGGAACAAGTGAACGGAAAAAAAATTAACTTTTGAAAATGAAAAAAAAAAGTCATGCGCCGCGGCTGCGTAGCGGCTTTCTGCGGTGAATAAGATTTTTGTAAAATCTCATTTTTCTAGTTCAAGCCTTCGATAATCAACGAAAAAGAAAAATCACCGTACAAAAAAAAATCAATAAAAAATCTATCGAATGAAAAGCATGACCTCGACATTTATATAAAAGCAGGAAAAGCTAAAAACAATGGTCCAGAAACTCAAAAAGTTAAATAGAAACCGAAAAGTGAGAAAAAGCCGACGAATGACCAATTCATCGCCCCCGAGGCTACTAGGCGTCAAATACATACACACACACGTTGCCAAACCAATATATGAGCCCGGAAATGTCCTAATTCTTATTCTCAAATTAAAACGCGAATGCTTCCTCGCAACTATGTATGGAATTACACATGTTTTCCCGTTCTTTGCACCTTTTTGAGTTGATTTCGGTTGTTTTGGACATGTGACTGAATTATTGAATTTCCGCGAGTCGATTAGGAGAAAAAATGACGAATTATCGAGGTTTTTTTGAATGAAAAAAAAAAAAATGAAATTTTTTCATTCAAAAAATTCAGAAAAAGCTGTCTTGAGAAGCTTCAAAATCATAAAAAGCCGGAAAAAAAGAATTGTCATCGGAGCGCACTTGACGTCATTTCAAAAAAATACCTTTGACTGAAAATCACTTTTGATCTTTGAAATAGGCGGGAACCGACGAAAAAATCAAAAAAGCCAGAATTATCATTGGAGCGTAACTGAAGCGAAATAACAGCTTTTAGGGGACACAGAAATTTTTTTAGAGATTAAAAGTTGAGTAGAGACATTTGTCATCAGAGCGCTAAAAATCAAATTCTCATTTGAGCGCACATGACGCGAAAAAATAGCTCCTCAGTGATTTCTAGTTGGAAAAAATCAGGGATCAGAGCCCCAAAATCTACCGAGAAAAAAAAAATTGAAGAAAAAAAAACGGATCCAGCCGACTCTGACAATTTATAACCCGCGAGGGCGAGGAACAAATGGAAGGAGATTCGAGGTTCATTGGCGCCTTTTTCGGAGGCCTGCTCTGCTGTGAAACCCACAGAGCCTTCGGGAGGCCGGCGGGTGATTGAATTTATAATAATAATTCGTGTTAGGGCACGAGGCCAATCAAGCTTTAGCTACTGCTTCGGCATGAGCCCTGAAACTTTGAGTCATCATTATGATCTTCTATTTGGACAGTTGGCTTTCAAAAATGTTTTTGAAGCTTTGAAAAAAAACTTTCGAAGATTTTCTTTTTCAGATCTGAGCAGTTTCGAAGCTGACAACCGTCTAAAAGTGAGGAACATAGTTTTAAAACCTGAGAGTTTCTGAAAATTCGAATTGAAACTGAAAGAGCCCACTAAAAAAAGTTTTAGACCAAATTTTCGAAAAAAAAATTCAAAAGATCTCATATCTTCATAATACTGGTTAGATCTGATTATGAAACATAATTTTATGCAAAAAGAAGCATACGACAAGCCGAATTCCCAAGCCGTCTCCGATCCAAGTACTACCGGCTCTCAACGTTGCTTAACTTGCCAGATCGGACGGGATGGCGTGCTTTCAACGTGATGTGGTCGTATGCGACGGCTAGTTGCTTCGATAGCGTACAGATAGGTTGAGGACGTAAAAAGCCAGACATCTAGGCCTTTTTCAAGCGTAGTCAAGGTGAAAATCCTCATTTTTTGACTGGAAACGGTTCCGGACACTTTTCAATGCTAGCTTGACAGTCAAGACTTCGAAAAAAAGGAAAATTTTCGTATAAGCAAAATGAAAAAGTGTTCGTGGGCAATTAGTCGATCTGAAAAGGACAGGAGGAGGCTCCTCCTTGCAAAGATTTGAAGGACTTAAGCTCAGAGGCCGCCGGAAGCGCAAGGCATTAACGGCACAACTTCTCCGCCCCGTTCATTCGTCATCATTCATTCATGCGAATCGGTCACCCCTTCCTTCCTATTTGTTTTTTTTTCGGATTTGTTAACTGAGAAAAGTTGAAAATTGGGTCCGACCGCGACGCATGGGACAGTGCGGCGCGGTCGACCTGATTAATAATTTTCTGTGGTTTGTGAAAACATTTTTTTATTTTTACTATTCGATTCTTACTAGACCGCGACGTATAGATCAGTGCGAAGTGGTCGACCTGATTAAAAGTTTTCTATCGTGGTCTCTCAAGTATTTTCATCTCAAAATGTTCTCGAAACTGGAAAATCCTAAACAGTGCAGTCATTTTTTAGTTTCTGACCGCGACGCATGGAGCTTGGCGTCGCGGTCCGTTTATAACTTTTTTTTATGCAATTTTGGTAGTGATCTATATAACCTACAAGTGCAAGGCGCTCATGAAAAACTTTGAAAAACGGAAAAATTGTTCAAATTAGGAAAAGTTGATAGATTTGTGTGAATAACAGGACACCATAAACAATTAAGTCTTTTTTGTCGAAGTTATATTTCGAAGATTTCTTGAAACTGAGAAGTTCTAGAAGATTTTTTTTAAAATGAGTTTCGACCCTCCAAAGAAATATATAACCTATAAATCCAAGGGGAACGTGAAAAACTTGAAATTGGAAGAGAATTTTTCATGTTTTAGTTATTTTATGTGGTCACCGTCGCCTTTCGGTTCAAAAATTTTTTTGAATTTTACCCATTCGGAATCGAAAAAAATTTCAGTCAAATTGGGAAAAAAATCGGATGAATTCCGAGTTGATCCAGAATAAGTTTCATCTGCTCTCTATTTATATTTTCAATAAATCTTCAAAGATTTTTTTACAAACTGCATTTCAATGAATTTCAACCTTAAAAAGAAAGAAAAAAACCTATAAATTCGAGGCAAAACTTAAAAAGATTAAATTTATGAAAAAAATTCGATGAGAGGCCATTTTTTTCAACATGATTCTAGCAGAAAATAACCTGAATAGTAAAAAAACCTCTAATCTAGATAATATTCCTCAAGAACTCTTAACACTGCAAATCTTTCAAAAATGAATTTCAACCCTAAAAAGTCAAACACAACCTAGAAATTCGAGGCAAACATTCCTACACGACGACATTCATAAATGTCGCGCAGGTGAGCAAATTTTGCATCATTGAATCAATTGGGAAAAGCTTATATTTATGCGGGCCTCCGACGAAAAATTGCAAATTAGAACGGATATTCGGATGATGATGATGATGATGAGTAATGGCTTGATATTCCAAGACGTTCAGGGAGAAGTGATTAATCGGCTGTTTATGAGGCGAGTCGATTCCAAGATTTCTGATAAGATTATGAAAATTGAGGAGATCACTTCCTCAAATTAAAAAAATGAATCAAATTCGCTCCACGGATAATTTTTCGCAGTACTTCTAAGCTTCCTAAGGTCGTCATTTATTGAAATCCCTAGAGTGGCCACTTTGGCAAGCTTAGAAATTCCAAAGTGGTCCCTATAAGGGTTAAGCGGGAAAACAACGCCTATAGGAGTCGAAAAAAAGGCCCCTATAGGAGTAAAATTAGGGCGGTCTTTAAAGACTTTAACAGTTTGAAGTGGTCCCTATAGGGGTCTTTCAATTTTATTCAAACTAAGCTTATTCATTCGACTTTTTCCCATGGAAATATTTGTTGGAGTTCCTAACGATTTTCGACTAGCATGTCCCCTATAGGGGCCACTAACTAAAACCCCTATAGGGACCACTTTTACAAGATTTAGTGTCCCTATAAGGGATGTGATGTGATCCCTAGAGAACAAACTTCAAGTGCGCCCTATAGGGACCGCTCCGAAGATCCTAAAAAGTAGCCAGAGTTATAAAAAACACCTTTTTGAGAACTAATACTCAGGGAAAAAAGACCAAGTGATCCCTTAAGGGGTCCTTATGGATATAGAATAAGATTTCAGGCTGAAATTCAAGGGACCTCTTGAGGTGTTTTAACCCCTTTTCTTGATGGAAAAAGTAACCAGGACTTAAAAAAACAAGAAAAAGTCCAAGGGACCTCTTTAGGCGTCTCAGGAGACCATTTTCAATGCAAAAAAAGAGTGAGAACTTGAAAAAAAAACCTGAAGTTCAAGGGACCTCTTAAGGTGTCTCAAAAGACCACTTTCCTTGCAAAAAAAAAAAGCTAAAACGAGAAAAAAAAAATCCTGAAGTTCAAGGGACCTCTTAAGGTGTCTCAAAAGACCACTTTCCTTGCAAAAAAAGAGCGAGACCTCGGAAAACAACCTGCAGTTCAAGGGACCACTTAAGGCGTCTCAGAAGACCGCTTTCCTTGCAAAAAAAGAGTGAGATCTCGGAAAAATCATGAAGTTCAAGAGACCTCTTAAGGCGTTTCAAAAGATCATATTGCTTGCAAAAAAAAGATCGATATCACGGAAAAAATCCTGAATTTCAAGGGACCTCTTAAGGCGTCTCAGAAGACCACTTTCCTTGCAAAAAAAGAGCGAGAACGCCTAAAAAACGACCTTTTTCCGAACACTCAAATCCTACGGGAAAAGAGAGAGGAAGAAAAAAAACAAGTTTGAAAAGAGTGACCAGTTGGACAAAGTGCTAAGTGGAGGAGATTAATGCCGTATTTGGCCGGAGCCCCGGAGGCCAGGAGCCGCAGATTGATGATGCTCGCGGCCGCGCGACAGATCCATCACGCAGCTCCATGTTGCTCCAAACGGCGCCGATCCGTCTTTCGGACTGACTTCCAGACGTTTTGCACGGCAAAAATGGCTGGATAAGGTATCCTTCTCGAAGTTAGACGGGAGTGATTAGGGAGTAACGGCCCGGAAATCATGTCAAAATTATTCCAGAGTGGTCGCTGTTGGGGTTAGGGAGGAAAACAACGCCTATAGGGGTCGAAAAAGTGGTCCCTGTAGAGGTTCAGGGACCACTTTTTCGACCCCTATAGGTAGGGTCCGCAAGCCATTTCTTCAGAACGATTCAAAAAATATGTTTTTCACATTTTTTGATAGAGGAGACTGTCCAATTTCATAATCCGTTTAGTTTTTGAAAAAAGCTCCACTAAGAAAAAAGTTATGGCCAAAAAACGAGCGCGCGCGGCGTACAACTGGAGGCAAAATCTCACGGTTTACCCGCTGCCGCACGCTTTCTTTTAAATGTTTTTTTGCGCGTTTCTGGACCGTTTTTTGAATCGGTTTTTCTGCTCTGTGAGATTGTCCGAACTGAGCCTCATGTTTTGGTATGAATCTTTTGTACAATCCTCATAAGAATTTTTTTGATAAAATATCAAAAAAACTACCTAGAAAAAAAGGTCAAAGGGATTTTTTTCAGCTTATTTTTTTCTTTTTTTCTACTTAGAAAAAAATTATTATCATTTGATTTGGGAAAAAAAGAAAAAAATGAAAAAAATAATGTTATTTCGAAATAAAACAGGAAAAAAAGTGCAATTTGACTACGAAAAACGGCTCCTGCGACATTTAAAAGGGCGCTTCGGCGTGTTTGACGCAAACACTGCTACGGACACTTGCACGAAATCTTCCGAAATTTCAAAAAAAATTGCCATTTTTTCGAGGTTTTCAAAGCCGTTATTTTTTTCGCGTCGATCGATTTTTTTCATAATTTTTTCATTGATAGAGTTTTGAACGCTTAATAACATAATCGAAAATATAGACGCGATCCTATTCTCTCATGCGTCAACGAGGCAGGCGAAAAATGGAGGTTTTGGTAAAACTCAAATATAACTTGATTCGCTGTCCCAATAATTGTTTTCATTTTTGAATTTTTTTATTTTTTTGGACACACTGTTAGTTTTTAAATCAAATAAAAAAAGTATACCATGTCGCTGAAATTTTTTCGCATTTCAGCTTCAAAGTTTGGTGTCACTTTACAAGCTTTAATATTTTTTTCGCGTCGGTAGATTTTTTTCATTTTCACTCAAAAAATAAAGAAAGTGTTAATGTATAACATACTTAAAATTTAGAAGCGTTCCTCACTTGGTTTTTCTGAAACGCGACGATTTTTGTGAAACTTGTCAGTTTTTTTCGTGTTAAATCTTACTTTTTTTCGCTTATTTTTTTGAAAAAAATATAGTTTTAAAAAAATATTCAGTCTTGTAGAGCGTTGTCGATTACATAAATTAACAGAAACAGTTAATTTTTAAAGTGGGACTTTAGCTAGTATAAACGCCTCAAAACCGTTTTTGCAACAAAAAAATCGTCATTTTGGTGGCGTGAAGGGGCGGGGCTTTGCGCCCCCTACCTATAGGCGTTGACTCCTTAGGCTCTAAAGCTCAAGTGGGCCCTATAGAGGTCTTCCAATTTCATTCAAAAGTTAGGGGGAGCTTTACGGGATGATTAGGGAGCAATGACTCGGAAATCATCTCAAAACGTCAAAAACGAAATAAAAAATCCGCAAGATCCAGAAGATCGGAAAAAACTAGGAAAAGGTTCTAAACTCAGGAGTTCCAGAGTGGTCCCTATAGGGGTTAGTGGGAAATACAACGCCTATAGTGGCCAAAAGAGTGGTCTCTATAGGGGTAATATTAAGGCGGTCTTGATAGAGGTTCAGGATCTGAATTCTTAGCCGCCAAAGCTCAAGTGGACCCTACAGGGGTCTCTCAATTTCATCCAAAAAACGTTTTATTCCCATGGAAAGCTTCTTCGCTTAGAGTTCATAACAATTATCGACATAAATGCCCCCTATAGGGGGCCCTAACTGGAAACCCTTCTAGGGACAACTTTTGCAAGCCTTGGTGACGTCTATAGGGGCTAGTGACGCCTATAGGAGTAGGTAAAGAAGCCCCTAGAGGGACCCTGAATAGGCCGCTAAGGTTGCCCCTATAGGGACCACTCTGGAGCTCCCAAGAACATTTCTAGAAGATGAAAAATGATCCCCAATAAGCTCAAAACCTCTTCAAAGCGCTGTTTAAAAAAATTTAGATCACCAGAATTATTTTCGAATCTTTTTTCTGGCAAAGGAAAACCTGAAAAAGGACGTATTTAGAAATTTTTTTCAATAATTTTTTTCTTCAAGAACTTCAAAAAGTCAGCTCTTAACATGGAAAAAAATAAAGAAGCTTCGAAAAATCAGCTCAAAACATTAGAAATCTCAAAAAAACTGCTTCAAAACAGTTTCAGAAAGAGTAAAGTCAATCTGCCCATGTAAAGGATTCCATTGAAAAAATCTATAACCAAAAAAAAAGCTTAAAAATGAGATCTTCAGGTCGGAGAAGAAAAAGAAGAAAAGCTAAAAACTTGGTCCAAGAAAAAGCCGAGGCCGAGAATTGATGAATGAAAATGAAAGAAAACGAAGAAGAAAAAGCAAAAAAACACGGCGACGCCTCATCGCAATAACTTCTTCTTCTTCTCCTCGTCGACGTTAAATTTGCCTCCGAATGGACAAAGTAATAACGTTGGAGACACGTCAACGGGCTCGGAATATTTTACTATTAATTATTTTCGCTTGAAATATATTTAAAACTGTTGAGAGGTTATCATTGAGAACAGAAATATCAGGTCAAAAAAATTCTTCCTTATGTTAGCTAACGTGAGCAATGAACACGTATAATGAGAAAAACATGAAAATAGGTTATCATCAAGATGGAAGGAAGCCTGGGAGTTAAAAGCAAGATTTTTTAAAAACCTCTAAGGTTAGCTAACATGAGCAATGAGCAAACAAAATGAGAAAATAAATAAAAGAGGTTACCATCAAGTATTGGGAAGTCTGAGAGGGAAAGAAGGAAAATATTCGAAAAGAAAACCTCTAAGTTTAGCTAGCATGAGCAATGAAATATTAGGACCAGAAAAAGTTGAATATAGGTTACCATTGAGAATAAAAAAAGCTCGGAGCGTAAGAAAAACGCATTTTTTCCATAAAAAAAAATTTTCTAGGTTAGCTAACATGAGCAATCAACAAGTAGGATGAGAAAAAGTTAGATGGATGTTACCATTGAGAATGAAAAGCCTCGGAGTGGGAGAAAAATGCAAAATTTTAGTAAAAATGGCATGAAGTTAGCTAACATGAGCAATATAAACTAGAAAAAACACCGCGAAAAGACCTCTACACAAAAATCACCTCACAACCTGGAATAATATAAATATGAGCTAAGATGAGCAATACATAATAATCAAAAAATGATGATCTGGACTACGGTGGAATAAAGTGCGTGGTGGAAAAATTTCAATAACTGAAAAAATAAGGAAATGTGAAGAATGGTTGATATCTACTGATAGGCTGAGCTAACATGAGAAATAAAAAAATTCAAAAAAATATGAAAAAAATAAATTGTTTCTATTGAGAAAAATTGACCTATTGGATTTTTTTGAAAGGTGAGCTAACATGAGGAATATATATGTTTTTTTCTAAATTCTCCATTTCTTTAAAAATTTTAAAATAGTGTTCTATGAAAATTTATCAAAAAAAGTGTAACAAAAATTGAGAGAAAAAGTGAAAATTTCAATTATTGATGGAACAGTAAATTAAAGTGAAGCTTGAAATATCCAAAGATTGACCTGGAATGAACAAAAAAAGAAGCGCCGCTCAAGTGCCCGGAATGCTAGAACAATGGGTTGGAATAATGGATTTTTCCAGAGAGTTTATGAAAATTGTTGGAAAAAATTGATAAATTAGCTTGTTTCTAATGAGAATAGTCCTAGAAATGTTGTGAATACTTTTCCTTTTTTTCTCAAATTTTTTTCAAACAGGATCCTAGGTTCTGAAGCGAAGAATGCAGAGAAAAAAATTGGAAACTATAAAAAAAAAAGAAAAATTCTTTCACGAGAAAAAAAAGCCGCAAATAAGAACCAACAATAAAACATATGTGCTCTATGGGTAATATGGCCTTTTTATTTATTTTTTTGAGGAATATACGAAAATTTGCGCCCCAATTTTGTCTTAAAAGCTTCATACTTCCAAAAATTAACAAGTTAGAAAAAAAAAATTCGAAATTTCATCGATTCGTGCCTGAAATATAATGCATTTTCCATAAGCGCAAATCAAACTTTAAAAAAGACTGAAAATGAAATTCCAGTTTCTCATGTAATACTTGATAATTTTTTATAAATTTTCCGAGGTTACGAGCATTTCCGCCGGTGTGATTGATAGAAACTGAAATTCTTCATCTTATAAAATTGGTCGCATTTGGAATGGCTCAACTCGTCGCGATGCGACGCGGTTTTTATTTTAATTTGAGCCGCAACGCTTTGAGCCATTCCAAATGCGACCAAAAAATAGTGAAAAAAATCCGTTTTTAAAGCTTTTTTTCTCTATAAGTCACAAAAAGTTTCAGGAAGAGAAAAAAGAATAGCAAAGAAATAAATAGAGAACATAGAGCGACCGCCGCGCGTTGAGCCATTCCAAATGCGACCAAGATTTGACGGAAAAGTCCGAAAATTCCCGTTTTTTTAGCCTTTTTTCTTTCTACAAGCCTCAAAAAGGGAAAAAAAGAAGGTAAGGCGACCGCAATTCTTTGAGCCATTCCAAATGCGACCACGACTTGGCAAAAAATCTCGAAAATCCCGGTTTTGAAGCTTTTTTTCGCTCCACAAGTCAAATAAAGGAAAAAAGGAAGGGCAAGGAAATAAATAGAGAAAATAGAGCGGCCCAACTAGGACAAGGGGATGATTTATTCAAAAAACGAAGCCAAAAAGGTAGATAGAGAGGAGGAATACGTTCACCTTTTTTGCTACTTTTTTTTCCATTTCCTTTTTTTTCTGTTCCAGGCCGTTCTCGTCCACTTTAATTCGATTGGTGGGTGAGAAAAAAAAAGGCCGTCGTCGATTTGAGAATGCATTGGCAATTGGGACCTTTTTGATGGGTTTCGTGCCATTTTTGGGTCCAAAAACAGCAGGTGAAGTGGAAAAAAGAGCAACTTTTGTTTGAAAAACTGTTAAAAAAATCAAAAATTTTTTTAGATTTCGCCTTGAAAATAGAGCTTAACGGAAGCAAAAGCCTGAAAAAAATTCATTTTTGTCATTTTTTGCCATGAGTCATCAAAATTAACCATTTCCGAGGCAGGAAAAAAATTAAAAATTTTTCCCTTTAACAGATTGAAAAAAACAGATCCAAAACTCACATGACCGTATATTTATTAATTTCTTAAAATTTTTCGCTGTGAGACCCAAATTGATTGATTCCAATTTTGCCAGTAAAACTTCACAAACAAGAATTTTTTTGAAAAAAATTTTTAAAATTTTCATATTTTTCAGATAAAAAGGACTATTTTTTTCCAACATAGTTAGCCTTATTGAACAAAAAAATTCCCTTTTTTTCTTTATAAAAAAATCAAAAAGAAAAAAAATCACAATTGATCATAAAGAAAAATTTTTGAAAAAAACTTGAAAAAAAATGCTCATCAAGTATAATGTTTAGTACGCAAATAGCACAACCGACGTTAAAAACTCAGAAGTTAGCATTATCAAAAAAATCAGTTTCAGCCAAGGGGATGGATACCAACTGAACAGGAGAAGACTGAGGTCAAAACTGCTGGTTATTTCAATTCAAAACCCTAAGAAAATTAAAAAAAACTAATTTTTTTCAGTCATTAAGAAGATACGTAAAACTGTGCGTGGAAAAACGGTGAATCATAGAAGGGACGAAAATTTTTGAGTAATGTTCGTCAATTGTGGTGTCCGGTACGCAAACAGCACAACCGACGTGAAAGCTCAGAAATTGGCAAAAAAAAATTCAAAAAATCAGTTCTTAGCTGAGTCGATGGAAAAAATAAACTGGAACTATTTTTTATTCGTTCATAGTTAAAATATTTCTAGGAAGGCTCCTCCGTGATTTTTCAAAGATCTTCTGAAAATTAGTTTCCTGAGCCTTTAGAATAGGAGAAAACTGAGATCACCGCTCACAGAATTCATTTAAATCTCAAGAAGAAGCTGAAAAAACTCCGAAAAAGCGGTTTTTTGTCTCAAAAGAGTCAAAAAAGCAAGCAAAAATAGTCAAGGTATATACAACTAGAAATTCTTGAAAAGAAGAAAGAAAACTAAGAAAAATTATGGCTTCAAAAGACGGCGTTTTTGGTCGAGAGACTCGTGGAAAACAGCTCGGAACAGGTGGATTTTTGGGGCTCATTTATTATTAATTGTCTCTCAATCCGATTTTCATCTTGAGTCAGAGACATTTTCAAATGAACAGAAAATTAAAAAACCATCCAGGAAATGTAAAAACTCACCCCAATCATTGAAGTTTGATTTTTTTGAAAAAAATCAAGAAAAAGGTTTTTTATATCATTTTTTTGGTCAGATTTCTACGAAAAAAAGTTGAAAAAAATATTTTTCAGAAAAAGAAGGTTATTGCTCATATTACAAAAAGAGTGACATCCTTAAACAAAAAAATAGGCTTCAAAAAGATAAAAATTGAAAAAAAACGAAAAAAATATAACTCACAACCCCCAGAGAAAGCAGTGCATTTTGAGACATAAAAAAATTAAAATAATATTGCTCATGTTAGAGAAAATGACGTTTTCTGTCGCTCAGGACGTGATGATCACTTGAAAACAACTAAAAATGGACTTATCTCTAACATGAGCAACAAATCGATCAATAAACTCAAAAAAAATCGTACCTAGTATCTCTTGTCGTTGACGGGGGCTTCTGGTCGTAGACGAAAAAAATTTCAGGAATAAAATCGATTCTCTTCGTTTTCTTCTATCGAATCATTGAGCCTGAAAAAAAAATTTTAAAATTGCAAAAAAATTGGGATGAAAAATGTGAAGAAATAAGCCATTTCGATGAGAAAGCTTCAGAGGAAAAAGGCAAAAATAAAGTTTCATGAGATGGATTCGAACCCTGGACCTCAGATTGTCCTGCGAACTCTCTAGCCATTCGACCAAACAGACCTAGGTTTCGAGATGCTCTTGGTCGTTCAGAGATTTTGAGAAAAGTTATGAAATAAAGAGCATTTTTTTAATAGTGCTAAGACAACCAGCCTTGGGTGAAAAAATGGCAAAAAAGTTTTTAAAGGAAAGCACTCGAACTTTGGTATTAGAATTTACAAGCAGCCTCGCTAGCCACTCGACCAAAAAGCCAAGAATTTTAAAGCAATACGATGCAGAAATCCAAACAATAACAGATTTGAAAGACTTCTAGCGAAAACAAAATGACAAAAAATCAGTTTTCTCGAGGAGGATTCGAACCCTGGTCCTTAGAATATCAAACTGGATCGCTAACCACTCGACCAAAAATGTCACTCTCTCGGTCAGCTTCAAAAACCTCAATTTTTGACGCAAATTTTCAACATAGAATATTTAAAAATGCTTCCTGGACAATTTAATCAACGTTCCCAAGAACATGATCTATTAACGAGCAATAAAAACGGAGCAAAATGGTCCAAATTGGAAGGGCAAAAGGCGATTTCTCTCGAAAAGTGCACACTTTTTGCGGGGGATCAAACCATTCTCAAGTGCATCGACATGTACAAACAAAGAAATATACACGAGAATGTCTGAGGTTTTGGTCATGAGAATGACAAGGATGCAGATTTATCGATAGTGTTCGAAAATTCGGAAAAAGGCCAGCAAAAAACGAAAAAATGCGGATCCGGAGAGCTTTTTTGGATCATTTGAAATTTTTTTCTGCCTAATATATTCAAAAGAGGATTTTAAATCTCTTCAAAGTCCATTCACCTTCAATCTAGAAAACGAAAATGTCAAAATTTCGAGAAAAAAAAAAAAAATTACGGTTTCGAAGAGCTTTTTGGACCATTTCTAAGGTCTTTTTTTTCTGATTTCCTTTATAATAAGACCTAAAATAACTTCAAAACCTATTTACCTTTAATTTAAAAATGGAAAACGCCACAAATTCGTGAAAAGGCCAACAAAAAAACGAAAAAAACGGTTTCGAAGCGATTCTTTGAACACAATTTTGATGTATTTAAACAAATTTTTCTACTCATTTTATTCAAAAAAAGGGCTCTAAATCTTTTCAAAGTCCATTCACCTTCGATTTCGAAACCGACAACTTATAGAATTTCGTGTGAAAGGAGCAAGAAAACAAGAAAAACAAAAAGTTACGATTTTTGAAGAGCTTTTTTTGGACCATTTATAAGGTCTTTTTCTGATTTCTTCCAAAATAAGACCTAAAATAACTTCAAAACCTATTTACCTTTAATTAAAAAAAGTGGAAAATGCCACAAATTCGTGGGAAGGCCAACAAAACGAAAAAAAACGGTTTCGAAGCGATTCTTTGAAAACGATTTTTGATACAATTAAACAAATTTTTCTACTCATTTTATTCAAAAAGGCTCTAAATCTCTTCAAACTCCACTCACCTTCGATTTAGAAATCGATTGCTTAAAAATTACGTGAAAGGAGCGAGAAAACGGGAAAAAAATAATTCGGGAATGGAAGAATTTGTTAATCGCACTTGGAAAAGCTCAAAGCATGAAGGGTCAGATGCGCCCGACCAAAACTGACTTGCGCGAGACTACCATCAAACTCTATACGTCACACAAAGCGTTGAGCCATTCCAACTGCGACCAGACAGTTTCAATCTATGAAAAAAATCTAAGAACCAGAAAATGACGCCCGGAAAAAATCCGAAAAGTGATTGATCTCCTCACCTTTTTTTCCTCAACAAGACGTTTGAGGAAAGGTTTTTTGGCAAACGGAGAAGGACAATGGGAAAAGGGCAATTAAGGCAATTAAGCGGAAAGGGGGGCGCTATTTTTTTTCGTCGTCTTCTTCTTTTCCTGTCCGAGTCGGATCTCAGGCAGCTGTAGACGCGATAATGGCACGTTTGCTCGGCTGGACTCGAGGAAACGGCCGTCGTGATTTCAGGCGAATTCCAGAAAACAGCCAGTGATTTATGATCCGACTAGGGATGATTACAGGTTCCAGTTGGTCTTTTTTTAAGTGAAGCCGGCTGGTTTTCAGTTTTTATTGAAGGCTGAAAAGCTCAATATTCCCTTAAGAGATCAATAAGCTCTTCAACAAGTCAATCAAAGCTCCGTGAATGGAGTTGTATGGGTCGGCATGAAGGAAAAAGAAAAATCACTTAAGTGGCGACTCAAAAGGTCTGAGGGCTAAGAGAACTGGCTTCAAGCTTGTACCGGGTTGCTGATAAATCACTCAAGGAATCACTTGGAGCTTTTTAAAACGTAGTTGAGCGATTTTGACCCATTTCTGCTTAAAAAAACACTTTTTTTTCACTTATTCATTAAAAAATCCTTTAAGAAGCCTCTGGAAAGCTACATTCACGATTTGAAAAATAATTTGAGCTTTTAGATAATTGAAAAATGATAAACGCATCCGAAAATGTTCCGTAAAAGCTTCAAAACTCACCTAAACGATTTCAAAAACCAAAAAATGGAGTTTTGAAAGCGAATAGCAAAAAAAAAGAGATGAATTCAATAAAAGGATGATTCAAGGCCTTGAAAAGACGTAAAAAACGAGAAGACGAGACTTATTGTTTGCATATTTGTGAATGGAGGGAGTTTGTGAAGAGGCAAAAAATTGATTTACAGCAAAGTAAATGTTATTGTAAGAAAAATTGTTCCTTTTTTGAAAAAAAATAAGCATACGACAAGCCAAATTCCCAAGCCGTCTCCGATCCAAGTACTACCGGCTCTCAACGTTGCTTAACTTGCCAGATCGGACGGGATGGCGTGCTTTCAACGTGATGTGGTCGTATGCGTCAGGCTAATGGTTAGGATGATGTCATATAGGCTCCGGGTCTTTTTCGACTCTTATTTGAATGAAATTCATCAATTTTAGCAATGATAACATTCAAATGGAGCTATTTTCGGCCTCAAAGTATAGACAATGACTTCTTTCAAGCGTTACCTAGGACATACATTTCTAAAAAAGTCAGAAAATGGTTCAAATCTCACGAAAAAAAGCTCAAGAAACGGAAAAAGAACAAGTAGATATAAGTAAAAGGCTTAGGAAGGCCGAGAAAAGAGAGCGGCTGAATTCCTGAAGGAGCTGTAGGTACATGCCCTTTTTGAATATTCTATTAAGCCGCATGTTGTTCAAAGGGCTAGGCTTTCAGTGTTCAAGACTATTTTGAACAGTTTCGATATAATTTCGAGTAAAAAGAGGGAACTGTCATCTATAAAAAAAACAGCTGCATTAAAAATTCAGGGAAAAAGCGAAATTTGCAAGAAAACAGCGAAAAAGAAGATCAGAAATTCAAAGAATCCAGAAAAACTGAAAAAAATGAATGAATAAAATCATAATAACACTTCTAACCAGAAAAAAATTAAAAAAGCCTTGAAAACCAAAAAAAAATTTACGGAACAATTTGAGGATGTATAAAATTGCGATAGGATTTTTCAGAGTGGTCACTATAGGGGTTAGGGGATGAACAGCCTTCTGAGAGGCCGAAAAAGTGGTCCCTATAGGGGTAAAATTAAGTTGGTACCTAAAGGGGTTTAGGGTCTGACCCCTCAGCCGTTAAAGCTCAAGTGGACCCTATAGGGGTTTTTCAATTTCATTTCGAAAACGCTTATTTATTCAGCTTTTCCCATGGAAATGCTTCTCGCTTAGAGTTCATAACAATTATAGACTAGCATGTCCCCTATAGGGACCCCTTTTGTAAACTCTAGTAGCCCCTATAGATGTTGGTGAGGTGGTCCCTAAAGGAGACCCTCCAGGGGGCCCAAAGGGACCACTCTGGAGTTCCTAAGAAGGGTTCCAAGCTGAAAATTTTGAGCAAAAAAATTCCAAACTCGGAAGAGCTAAAAAGAGATCAGACAACAACAAAAAAAAATGTGCTGATGGGTGGGAAGCATGGAAAAGATGTGGAGAAGAGGGGATGAGAAGTGATGAAGTGTTGTGTTGGGCTGTAGAAGAGGTCGCCCTCTACGACAATTGCATCAACCGCCGCAGACGTTGTTCAATTTTTGCTCTATTTTATCTCTCTAAACCTTTTCCAGCCTTTTTTGCCCGTTCTAAAAGTGCATGTGGACTTTTTTGTTGCAACTGTAAGCTTCTTTTTTTTCAGGCTTGGGCCGGTCTAGCGAACATTTCAAACAGTACTAGGGTCAATAGCTGCAATATCCTCAGAGTTTAGGATGTCAAAAAACACCCAGAACGGCTAGAAAATGAAAAAAATTCAGTTAAAAAATCATCCAGAGAGATAAAAAAATTAACTCAAAGCAATTTTATAAATACTTCAAACAGATGTCCAAACACTTCGAAAAATTCCTCAAAAGACCGATTTTCAAAAAAGTCTTCAAGAAACCTCAAAAAAAGTCTTTTTTTTTTGGGTCTCCTAGGTTCTTGGACTCAAAAAGGGTCTCCAAGGTTCAAAGACTTAAAAAAAGAAAAAAATATGATATCTCAAACTTTGAACAGTTCTGTTGAAACTCACCAAAAAAAGTGTTCCCTACAGAGAAAAAAATTTTTTTTGAAAGGAATGATTTTTTTAATCTCAGAAATCGAATTTCGGTCTTTTTTTCTTCTAAAATCATACTATCCAGCAGGATTTCGATCGATCAATCAAAATAAAATCGATTCGACTTTCCTTTTTTTGGTATAAAAAGTTCAGTCTGAGATCAAAAAAATCGAACTTTGACACATTTTTTTGTTCAAAAAAATCAATCTCTTTTGAAGGAAAATCGAATAATTAAACAAAATTAAGTAGATTATTTTCTTCTTCTTTTGAGAGAAGACTCCATTTACAGCTCAAAAGTCAAGATCCGGCTCATTCTTTATTCTAAAATGAAACTTTTCAGCGAAGCTACAGATAAATTCTCGGATACAAAAAGTGAAGACAGGTCAAATTTGATTGGCGTATCGTCGTGGATATGGATATAGGTGTGTCTGTAATAAAAACGGGCGCCACGAGGGCGGTTCGGCCTTCTTGTTTGCCTAATCAAATCAGAGAGGTCTCTCTGGTTCGATACTCTCCGAGACAATGGAAATCAAACAGATCTACATGAAATCGAGGGCTTTTTCGGAATCCTTGCTAAAGATTGTATATAATTGTCTATGTACCCGAGTTAAAAAGATAAGTGAATATTTTATTTTAATGAAAATTATAGTCTTGACAATGTGAGAAGCCTTTTTACTCATTAGGGAACTGTATTTACCCCTAACTTTTGATGAAACTTTGCTGAGGTGTACTTGAAGACCTCCTAATACCATAACAAAAAAAATGTTGTGGCAATAAATCTTCTTTTCGAGTTATAAAGCTTCAAAGTTTGCACGCTGAATCAGTGATAAAGGGCAAGAGGGGATTTAGCTCGCGAATGTGTCCTTGAAACCAGATGGCTGCATGGTGTTGTGGCTAGAGCCTTTCACTGCCGCTGGTGGGGTCAGGGTTCGAACCCTTTTGAAGAATTTCATTTTTGCAATAAATTTTCCTGGTAAGATTCTCATGAAGCTACCTTTATTTTGTTGAATTTTTTTTCAATTGCCTCATTTATACTCATAGCCGGTTCAAAAACGACCCCTCGAAAACAAATTTTAAAAAGACAGTTTCCTAGCCGAAGAAAAAAATTATTCAAAAAAGACGCAAAATTTATCCAAATTGGTAGCGGAAGCCCCGAAAAACAAAGTGTTCATCCAAATTAACTGGCGAAAAAAATAACCCAATTCAGAAGACGGCCAAATTTGTTTTCCAGAAATCTTGAGCGCCAAAACAGGATTTCGAAGTTTTCTTCAGGGAAATGAGTCTTAAAGCGACTTTACCGTTTTTCTTTTGATATAAAACCTGGCTTATACGTTTGAATGTTCATTATAGGTAAAACGAAAGGAATAAAAAAAAAGACTGAATGATCTCGAATTAAAGAAGATTATAAAAATTTAAGAAGATTATAAAATCCAAATTTTCTTTGAAAAATATAGCTTCCAGCTCCAAATCCATTTATTTCGTTTGAAACTTGATTTTTGAAACAGTAAAGCATACAAAAAAGTACAAAAAAGAACAGAAGTCGCAAAAAGGGACCTCAAACCAAAGGCAAAATCGAAAAATCCAAATTTCCTTCGAGAGAACGTTTTTTACTGACCCTAAGACCATGAATTTCGTTTCAAACTTGATTTCAAAAATAGAAAAGCGTTCAAAAAAGTACGAAAAATCAGAAAGTCACAAAAAATGACCTCAAACCAAAAGACAAAATCTTAAAATTCAACTTTTCTCCGCGAAAACTAGTTCCTTGTTACCTCTAAGACCTGGAAATCCGTCAAAAGTGTGATTTTTAAAACAGAAAACCGTCCAAAAAAATCAGAAAAATCAGAAATTCACAAAAAACGACCCAAAAACCAGGCTGGACGGAGAATTTCAACAGTGGATCGAAACATTTTGTAAGATTCGAATTTTTTTTTTCTGTCGAAGAGGTGTTTTTTAAGTAAGGAAACCATTCAAAAAAAAATAAAAAAGCTCCAAAAAATGACCTGAAACCAAAAACTGACCGGAGAAATCTGGCGCTCGGAAGTGTTGTGTTACCCGGAGATCAAGGAGGCAAGGAAAATCGTTTGGTTTTGGGTATACCGTAATAAGAGAGAGAGCTGAGCAAACACTTGGCCGAGGTCATTGGAATAGTCAGCCGATTGACACAAGGCCCTTGCCAAAAAAGGTGTCAAGCTTCTTCCAAATATCACCTTGTGGTTGGGAATTTCTTGAGAATTGGCCAGAAGGTTCCTAGATATACCAGATGAAGATTCTGGAAGTCTCAACCTTCACAACTCCCTAGTTTTCGAGAAAAAGGGGCTCAAAATCTCAAAATAGCCTATTTTTACAGATATTAAAGATTGTTTCTACTTTGAAGTCTCATTTTTCAAAAGATAGAAGGTTTTGAAGGAAGAGACTTTCAGAACCTTCTTTTGGTACATCCAAGAGTTCTCCGGCTGATTTTCTGAAAATTCCTAAAGAAAAGTAAAATGACCTACTTTGTATAGTCGATGTGCCACGAGTTGAAATTTCATGGAACGTCACTCCGCTGTTTCGATTTGTACGGTAGCGCGCATCGTGCGAATTTGCCAACCTCGGCCACGCTGATTTTTTTTTGGTTTTCATTCTAATTTTGATCGTTTTTTAATTGTTTGTAAATGTATAACTATCGTTGAAGGATTGCGTTGTACAAATGTAAACGAAAGAACACAGTAAATTTCATGATCTTCCTCGAAAAGAGCGATAAAAAAGTGTGTTTTTGTTAAAGCCATGTTTTAATGCTTTCATCGTTTTTTTTTTCTGTTTGTCGCAGTGGTTAATGGATTTTTTCAGAAAGTGAGTGGTTTATAAAATGAAGATGTGTACGCACTATGAAAGAGAGTGACCGGTTTCAGTCAACATAAGGTTTTTCACTGCTTATTTATCCCCTGGTTGAATTATTGGCATTCCGAAAAAGTTTATTCGTCCATTGCACTGCCAAAAAGTTCATAAAACTAAAAAATTATCGAAGAAAATGTATTTGAAAACGGCAAATTATAAAATGGGAAAGCGTGACCGAGATCCGCAAAGGCATTGATTTTTCACGGCCACAAGGCCACCGAGCGGAGTGTCGTTCCACGAAATTTCAACTCGTGGCACTTCGAGTATAGGTGAGTTCAGATACAAAAATGTCGAACAGGTTCCAGAATAATTTATTTTTCAAGTTTGAATATTTAAATAGAGATTAAAAAAAATAGCTTTCAGACATTAGAGACATTAGAGACATCAGGAAAGAGACTTTAGCCGAAATTATATTATAAACTGAAAAGAACACCGGTTTTTCAGAAGTTCTAATGAGCCGAATTAAGGATTTCCTTCAAGTTTTTTAAAATTCCTTAAAAAATGCAGAAAATCAAAGAATAGTCTATTCATCACACCTTGAGGAAAGTCTGGCCTGTCTGCGCTCTCTCTACTCTCCCCAGGAACGTGAAAAGAGCATGGAGAACTAAGAGGGCCGCCGAGATATCAGAAATGCAACGAGAAAAAAATTCCAACGAACAGATCGGAAAAAAAGCGAAACTCGACTGAAATCTTCCGAATGAAACTGTAAACATGTCGAATAGAAAGATTTTTGAAAATTTTATTTTTTGATCAGAAAGACCTTTCCCTACAGCATTAAATTATAGAGCCGAGATTCAAAAAAGCTTTTTTCACCAAAATAATTCACAAAAAGTCGAAAAAAGCCCAGAAAACCGTCATTCCGGCTGTGTTTATGGGTTTATCCCAGCACATCTTGCGCGCATATTGCAAGGCGCCAGGAACGGATGGAATTTCCATAAGCACCATCCGTCAATCTCTCAGGAAACACACAAAAAAAAACATCTTTAGCTTTTCCTCATTGACGAATAGGCCTTTGTTTATTTTCTTGAAGAGAGAAAAAAAAGCAAACCGCACCTAGTGCGCTCTACGGCCAACCTTGCTGCAAAAATAAGGTAATTTTATTTTTTTTTACAAACTATAGCTTCTGCGCTCAAATGATTCTTCTCCCAGAAAGAAGTGACAAAAAAAACTGGTAGTAACTCGAAAAAAAGTGTGAAAAAAGAGCCGCGAAAAACCGCACCTAGTGCGCTCCACCACTAGCCTTGTTGCAAAGCTTTTTATCCTATAAGGGTCATTTATTTTCTTGCTTTTTTCCAGCAGAAAGGTGAGAATAAAGAGCCGCGATAACTATAGCTTCCGCGCTCCATTGACAACTTTGCTCCCTGATAATGTTATTTGAGTGTGATACTTTGATTCACACCCATTTTTTTCATATAGAAATAAAAAAAAAGAAAAAAAAGGAATAAAAAAAAATAGCCGCGACAGGTCGAACCTTGTGCGCTCCATGGATAAAAAACTAAAAGTACATAAAAATGACTACTTTTTGGCTCTGGAGAGACTTCTGGCCTCTGAAATTGAAAAAAAAAATGAAGAGTTTTCCGACCAAACTGCCAAAAAGTCGGAAAAAAATTCCGAAATCAAGAAAATGAGTCTCGCCAATAAATCCGTCAGTGTTTATTACGAGGCTCATTTGTGGATGTGTGGAAAAACGAGCCACACGTGTGGACCTCATGTTCCGCAACACAAAAATTTGACCCCACTCCTCCGGGTGCTCATTAGTTGGAATGGCGAAAATCGCAACATTTTCTAGAGACTTCAGCGTGAAAAATGGGTTTTGAAATTGTCTGAGAAACAAAATGAAAGGTTTCCGTAGAGCTTCAAAGTGTGCAAAATACGTAAATTAGGCCGAAAAAGCGCTATTTTGGGTTTTTAAAGTGCCCTAACTCGAAAACGAGATCTGTTGCGAGAAATTTTTTTTTTTGATCTGCAATTATGGGTCCTAAAATACAATTCAGCGAAGTTTCAGCAAAAAGTTCAACGGGGGCTTAAAAAAATTTTTCCCTAGTAAGTTCATTTCGAGGATAAAAAAATATCTGTTTTTTTAGAAAGAAAGACCTGCGAAAAAGACCAGAAAGGAGCAAAATATGAGTTCAGAGAAGCTTCGGGAGCCTTCAAAATCAAAAAGTAAGGATAAACGACCTGCCAGAAGGCACAATCTGAATGATCAGTCCATAAAAGGTGTGAACAGATTCGGAAAATGGCAAAAGTTCAGTTGGAAGATACTTTGGAATTCTAAAATTCAATCAAAATTGGAAACACCTACCTGTTTCCGTGTTAACAGGACCATTGATGCTACCATAAACTTTCGAAGTCGAAATTTTTGACGAAAAACACCTGTGAGCCCATAAAAGGTGTGGAAAAGAGTTAAAGATTCTTATAAAGAAGCCTCGGAATCTTTCACCACCAAAAAGTTCGAATAAAGACATTTTGTCCGAAGGCAAAACTGCTGGGAAAATTTTTAGGGGGCACTTTAGGGTTTTGACGTTTTAGTGGCCACTATTGTAGTCAAATTAGTGGCCACTTAAGGGGTTGAAAATTAGTGGTCACTATAGAGGTCTAAAAAATTTTAGTGGCCGCTTAAGGGGTCAATGGATAGAGATAACTGGTCCAATCTGTTTGTTATAAAATTATCAGAGTTACTGGAAGGAATACTGAATGAAAAACTACTGAAGTGGGCACTGAACCTATAGTGGCCACTAAAACGGAAAATAGTGGCCACTATAGAGGTGGGTTTAGTGGCCACTTTAGTGTCCTCTCCAAGTAGTCCTCGGCGAGCCTCTATAGTGGCCACTAAAATTTTCCCAGTGAATGATGAGTCCATAAAAGGTTTGAAAAAAGGCTGAAGGTCCTTATAAACAAGCTTCAGAAGCCTTCAAACCCAAAAAGTTCGGATAAAAGACCTGTTGACAGAAGACAAAAACTGAATGATGGGTCCCAAGCCATAAAAGGTGTGAACAGATACAAAAAAGGGCAAAGCGAAAAAAGGAAGAGCTCCTCCGGCGGCAGATCGCGTGTGGCTCTGAAGAATAGCGGAGCAACGCATGAAGATGATGGATGTCGCGGGGGGCAGACCTCCGCGGGTCAAATCTTCCCACGGAAAAAAACCGCCGCCGCGCTTCTTTCATCCACTTGTTGATGGATTTATGGACAAATGGTTTGAAAAAGGTCTCGAGAACCGTCTGCCTGTCGCGTTTACAGGTGGGGCATTCTAATGAGACTAGGACCGATAGATACACTTTTTCGTGCAGATTTTGAAGATGTTCTCAAAAATGACTTCGGAGATCTGTGAGAAGAGTTATGGTCATTTAAAAATGAGAAATTTCGCCACAGCTTTTTTTTGATGAATTTATGGAGAAATGGTTTGAAAGGGTCTCGAGAACCGTCTGTTTGTCGCGTTTACATTCAGTTTACAGGTGGGGCATTCAAAGGAGGCTTAGATTGTTGGACGGAATTTTTTGAGCTCAGTTTGAAGATAGTCTCAAAATCGACTTGTGAGGAGACCTGTGAGAACAGTGTTAGCCGCAGAAAAATGAAAAAAAAAAAATCGCGACCACCACAATTCACACGTGACTAGGATCGTCAGGTGGAGTTTTCAAGCTGATTCTGACGAAAATTACCTAGGAGATCTATGAAATTACGTGTGAGCACGGAAAATTGAAAAAAAGGGCTCTCAACAGTACAGACTCGCCCGATGATATTTTTTAGAAATGGGGGCAACTTTGAAAAAGAAAATCGAAGATTGAGAAAACTCTTCATTTTTTCATGATTCAGCAGAGAATCTTATGACTGAATAAACTTGTAAACTTATTGATTTGAGAGAAACTTTGTTTGAAAACAATAAAAGTTATAATCGGAAGTTTTAGATCAACTTCAGATTTCGACCAAAAATGAGCTCAAACGGAAAAAAATGGACTTTTTCTAGGTCAGCTTTAATTTTTTCTAGGCGTTTCGGCTATTTTTTTGAGCTCAGTTTTGTACTATACAAAAAAATACAGAAAAATTTTTTTAACTAAAAAGGAAAAAAACTTTTAAAAAAATCAGGATTATCTGAAAAAGGACTAGAGTGCTCCTTGAGATATTGAATAGTCCTTCTGAAAGTCTAAACTTGTGGAAATTCCTATTTTTCTGGAAAGTTCAGTTGGTTTCAAGTTTGAGACTACTGACTGAGAATTTG
Source organism: Caenorhabditis auriculariae (assembly GCA_904845305.1). Taxonomy (NCBI): domain Eukaryota; kingdom Metazoa; phylum Nematoda; class Chromadorea; order Rhabditida; family Rhabditidae; genus Caenorhabditis; species Caenorhabditis auriculariae. The sequence goes on from CAJGYM010000092.1 coordinate 54,201, forward strand.
AAGCTTTAATACAAACTTCAGCATTCGAGGCAACTTTCCAAACTTATAAAAGTGTTGTAACCTTCTTTGTGAGGTCTGGCGTCATGGAAAAACGTAAAAATCCTTGGAAGGTTATAAAAAAAGAGATTTTGAATGTGATGGTAGCACAAAATACAAGGAAAAGCAAGAGAATAACCAGTAAAGAGGGAACAACCCGCCAGAATGCCGCCGAAAAATCAAAACACAGTTCTCGGATTGCAGCACCAGACGGACCCCGCCGTTATGGCGGTAAATCCAAATCGATCTCTGTTTATTCCAGTATTTATATGACCTGCCGCACCCAGATTTCAAAGCAACAAACCATGTTAAGGCTTTTGAAACTTCTAAAAAGGCTTGAAAAGGCCACAAAGTCGGTCTACGCTTCATAGGAACTTCAGAGAGGTCCCTATAGGGGCAATCTTGGGGATCCTTGAAAGTTCCCTCTAACCAGGAATATCTAGGCTCTTTTTTGAAAAAAAAAAATTGGTTTTTTGGGACCAGTATGACAGGATCTCTACACCCTCCAAAAATGAGACACATCGATTTTTTCAACTTTGTAAGCGCCTAACTTTTTTCACAGACTTCAAAGTCAAATTTTGGGCACAGATTCGGTATCAGCGTAAAAAACTAGATCTAGTGAGCCTAGTCTCATTCAGAAGTCTCACTGTGAGTTGGGGCAATGAATCTTTCAAAAGTGGCCACTCTAGAGAACATTGAAAAGCTCCTATAAGGACCACTTGAATTCTACCTTTATAGGGGTCACTGACGTCCCTAAGGCCCTTAAAACGTCAAGTAAGAACTGAACAGAAGTTGTTGGAAAAAATTCAAAAAAAAAAACCTTTCAAATTTCTTTTTGAAAAAACCCTCAATATGTATAAAATCTGAGCCGAAACAAAAATAGCTTCCAAAAAAAGGTCCACTCAATAGAAGCACGTCGAAAAGGTTGAAAGGCCGTCAGCCCAATAGCCCCCGTGTGCCCAAAATTATGGCAAGGTCAGAAGTCGACCCCCTACGGCGATAATGCGCTCCATCGCAACTTTCACAAATCTCAGTGAGCAATCTTACCCATTCGTGGGGTTTTACTAGGGAAATTTTTGAGGGGTCCAAAAAATTTGGAACTATCTTTAAAAAAGGTTTGAGAAGCTAGCAAGCAGGGGAAGCGCTTTTTCACTCCAGTGACCTCTGAAAAACTTCCTGAAGTGACCACTTGAAAAGTTAACGTTCGGAGAAGTCGAAAAGCAAAGAAAGAGTGTAAAAACATCCCTAAAGCGGCCACTTGGAGTAGAACAAAATCTTGATTTACTTTCTGAGGTGAAAACTACTAAGTCAGGGTCTCTAAAACGAGGGAAAAATCTTTTTTTCTCCAAAAGACCTTCTTAAGTGGCCACTTAAAACAACCTTGTCATTTCTTTTTTTTTCCAAAAGCACAGAAACCTTCAAAGGTGCTTTTTTCAATTGTCAACTTGGAAATCCCTTAAGTGGCCGCTTTAAGCCCTACAAATAAAATAACCTCAAAAAAACTATTAACTGTCACTAAAGAGGCCACTACCCGCACTACAAGTTGAAATTTCCACATCAACAGAGTTAGGAACGCCAGAGCGGTCCCTATAGGGTTGGAGGAAAAAAATTCCCTATAATGGTCCCTATATGGATAAAATTCAATTGGTCCCTATAGGGGTTTAGTATCTGATCCTTTAAAGCTCAAGTGGTCCCTAGAGTGTCTTTCAACTTTTTTTCAGATTTCAAATTAGAACGACAAAATTGATCAATCATAATGGGCTAGCGACCACTTTTGAGAGCTTGTGGTCCCTATATTGGGAGGTAAAGTGGTCCCTATAGGGGACATGCTAGTCGATTGGGATGTATTATTCTTCCCCTAGAGTAAACCTCCGGAGGCCCCTATAAAGACCACTCGCAAACTCCTAAGAGAACAAATCCCTATAGAGACCAGAAAAAGTGACACCTTGGCGTGACCGACGACAAGTTACGGCCTCCCGGAGAGGCAGCTCTGCGGCTCTCGGAGCAGCCGTCGTTTTCCGAGATCAAACGGACGCCGCTCGCCGACCACTTCCTGTGTCGCTCGTCTCCAACTTGTCGCCTATTGATGGGTTGGAGAAGGGGGACAAAAGGGAACTACAAGATTATTTATCAATGAGGCGTGACGTCACGCTAGTTATGACATCATCAAACTTTAAATTTGCCAATTTTTGACTTGACTTTTTTTAATGGTGTGACGTCAAGACAGTTATGACGTCATCAAACTTTAAACTTGTTGATTTTGACTTGATTATTTCAAAGGTTTTTATCATGAGTTATGACGTCACGCCAGTTATGACGTCATCAAAATTTGAATTTTCTGATTTTTACTTGATTTTTTTAAAAGTTTTTATCATAAGGTGTGACGTCACGGTAGGTATGACGTCATCAAAATTGAAATTTGATGACGTCATCCTTAAAAAATCATGTAACTTTTCAGAGAAGTTCAGTATCATGAAAAGCTGGGATGTCATTAAATTTTTCGATTTTAGCGATTTTTATTGAAAAAAAAAATTTTTTTTCAATATCACAAAGAGGTGGAAGTCAGTGAATATCCAATTATGACGTGACTAAATTTTTAGGATTTAAAAAAAAATCGAGGAGTGACGTCATGAAAAAAGCTGATTTTCACGAATTTTTTTCAGATAAAAATCGATATTACGGATTCAATTTCAAAACATATTTTTTTGATATTCAAAAAAACTAGTATTTCCTCCGGCATTAAACTTCGAAACCAGTGAAAAAAAGCAATGTTTTTCATTCGGAAAGTTGTGACGTCACGGAAGTTCTCGATATGACGTCATAACTTAATTTTTAAAAAAATTCAGTTTTTTTATGAGGGTAGGGTAATTGAGAATGAAAAAGGCGTCGCAAATTCGGATCAAAAATTAAAAAAAATAAAATAAAATCGATGTGAAAATTAGAAAGTGGTGACGTCATCAATAACTTAAATAAATTCGCGAGACTTTGACCCTGCTTATGGAATTCCATGGTGGTCCCTATAGGGGTTAGGGAAAAAACAGCCTCTATAGGGACCGAGAAAGTGGTCCCTATAGAGGTCTAGGGTCTCAACTAGCTGGTCTTCTATAGTGGCCACTAACTGGAACACCTATAGGGACCACTTTTGCAAGTTTTATGGCCACTATAGGAGCTGGTAAAGTGGGAGCTAGAGGGGACACTTCAAGGGCCCTAAGGTTGCCCCTATAGGGGCCACTCTGGAGTTCCTAAGCATTAGAATATTAAAATCGCCAAATTCTAAATCTGTACCAAAAAAAGAACGAAAAAAGCCAATTTTCAAAATTTTCGGAAAGAATCCAAATTTTTCTCAATGATCCTAGGGCTCTCATAGAAGCACCTTTTGCAAAATAATAAAAAAAAATCAATCATAATTAGCGTTTAGCGGCATTCAAAGAGCCAAATCGAGAGGAGCAAGTACGAAAAACAAGGAACAGCTACTACTACAAATGTTTGAAAAGACGGAACTAGTGTGGCCGAAAAGGGGCTCCTTGAGCCCCCAGGATTTGTTGATGGAAGGCTGCAGATCGTGTCGAGATGAAAACGCGATAATTCGAGAGTGGAGAGGAGAGCCAGTTTTGGTTTTGTGACTGACTGACGTTTGCCTCATCATTTCGAAGATTTTGCTCCTAAGGAAGGTCATTTTGTTTTGTGGCTGAGAAGTGAATATTCAGATGAAAATTATCCAAAAAAAGCCTCTTAGTCTTCAAAAAATAGGACTCGAGGCAATTTTACCGATTTTTTAAGTTTTTCTCGACTTATAGATGTCCATTTTACTTTTTAAATGAACCTCTCTACGGCGTACCACAAAAATATATCCCAACCGAAACTCCTAGTTTCCAAGAAAAGGGCTCAAAGTCCCAAAATAGGCCCTTTTTAACCGATTTTGATAGTTTTTTTCGACTTTTAGAAGTCCAATTTATCTTGTGGTTGGGAAATCCCTGAGAAATACATATTAAGATCCAGAAACTGTTCAAAATTTGACAGGAATCTCAAAAATTCACTCGTCTTGATATCTCCAGAACAGGTCCTTAAAATGACATCCTTAGAGTCCCTTGGAGCGTCCAATTTGGGGACCACTTTACCAACCTCTATATGGGCCACTAAAGCTTGCAAAAGTAGTCCCTACGGGGAAAATGTTAGTCGATGATTTTAATGAACTCTAAGCGAAGAAACATTTCCATGGGAAAAATTATGAAAAAAACCTTTTTTGAAGAAAATTGAACGGACCCTACAGGGACCGTCCTCGTAGGGGCTGTGTTCACCCCTAACCCCTATAGGGACCACTAGAGCTCCTTAGATTGCTCGAACCTCAAAAATTCGAAAACTTTGTAAATTCTCTCCAAATGAGATCTCTCAAAATCAATCAAAATTCAAGACTTTCCGACAAAAAAAAAAAATCAAAAAGCAACTTTTTTTGAAATTTTCCCGTCTTTTCGAAACATTGCTATTCCTCAAACACCCAGTGAAGCTCAAGAAGTCGAAACACCCGAAATTTCGTTGAATGAACCGCCGCCATGGATTTGCCCGAAATGACAAATGTGCACGGCGCGCGGTATTAGCATTCGGCGTGCCGTATTTTGAAACACCCCGGCGGCTGAGAAGAAGAAGAAGAAGGCGAAACAATTAAAAATTCGAGAGAGGCGGCCCAAAAGGGCCGTTCTGGCAACATGCAAATCGTGTTGAAATTGGTGATTTATATGGATTGAATTTGGATCTGGTGGGCTAAATGAAGGAGTGGATCTGTTGGATCAGCTATGCTGAGATCTGACTTTGAGAAAAAAAAAGTTCAAGAAAGCTCAAAATTTGACCCAGGCTTCTGAAACCTGTAGTAATCTTATGGAACTGAAAAAAAATCCAAAAAAATCAAAATTCACAGCTCCCGTGTTGAAAAAACTTATTAGAATAATCGAAAAATCAATAAAATAAAATAAAACCGATCATTCGCGCTCCATGGACAACACCCGAAATTTTTAATTTCAGTCATTTTTCTTGCATTTTTCTCTGTTCAAAAGCTTTTTTGACTAATTTCTAGTGTTTCAAAATCTAGCTTGAACCATAAAATACGGTAAAATATCTCCAAAAAACCTTTTAAGGTCATTTTATCCATGGAGCGCACATGATGTCTACTGAAACGGCAGTTTTTCTGCGCTTTTCACTGATTAAAAAATGCTTCTTTGTTCGCTTTAGGGCCTTATTCCTCTAACCCCTACAGGGACCACTCAAATGTCTTTAGGATGCTCTCACAAAGGAGAAAATTTGCATTTGCACCAAGTAAAAAATCTTCAAATGAAAATTCCTAAAAAGGTCTTGGCAAGAAGAAAATTTGTTCCAAATAAAAAACGAGAAAGATACGAACGGCGGCCCTCCCAGGCGCGAAATGCAAATGAGACGCAAACACGTCATAGCTTCTATACCGTTTCGGGGCAACCGAACGATTTTTGTTTGAGTTTTGCGGCGAAATGCGACATTTTGGATCTGAGAAGGGAGGTTTTCACTTTGGGATTCCTGAAAATTGGACAGAGCACTCCTAGATGTACCAGGTGAAGGTCAAGAAAGTCTCAAGCTGCCGAACTTTTAGGTTTTTGAGAAAAGACAGCTCAAAGTCAAGAAAAACCTTTAAAATTGGCTAAAATTAGCGATTCTTGGGCTTTGAGCCCTTATTTCTTGAAAACTTAAACATTTTTCCGGTTGAGACTTTTAGAACATCCTTTTGGTACATCAAGATTACAAGAAATTCCAAACAGCAAAATAAAATAACCTTCCGCAAGAGAAAGAATAAAGAAAACTGACATGGAGGTAAATCAAGAAAAAAACCTTCCATGGCTGATTTTTCTTCACAACTCTTGTACATCAACAACAAAATAAAAATAAATCCTTGCTGAAGATTTTAAAGGCGCATAGAGAAATTCCAAAAGGGTCTCGAGAAGAAGAATCATTTTAAGTGATATATTAGTGATATTTTATATCCATACTTCTGCCCCTCTCACCATATCAGCAAGGACTTTTGAACTTGGGAAACTTTAAAAAATAAAAAAAAAGGAAAAAAAAACGTGATCATGTTGAAATAGAGGACGAAAATCGCATCTTTTGAAAATAATTCAGTGGGAGTCTGAAAAAAAAGTTCTACCGAAAAATAAAGTATGTGAAAAATAAATCAGATACCCAAAAAGGACCGCCTCACACTGTCAATGAAAGGATTGCATTAAGAAAGCATTGAGAAAAAAATCGTTCTGAGATTTAAAAAAAATCCAAAATCTCGCTGTAACCGGAACAAGATTTGATCTTCTGAGAAAAATCGGTATCAAAAAATTCTCATAAAAGGCTTAATTAATGATTAATTGAGCAAGTGTTTTTTAACGGAACCATGAGAAAATGAAGGGCTTCAAAAAATGCCCAAGACAAGCCCAAAAAAGGCTCCTGATACATTTCAGGAGAACCAGAAGTGAAGGAGAAACTCTATAAAATTTGAAAAAAGCCCAGAAATGTTCTAAAAAACGAGACTGGAAAACTTTCTGATCAAAAAAAAATCACTCTATTGGTTGATGAACTGAACTTTTCTAGAAAAAATCAGTATCAAACCCGAAAAAAAAACTTGAAAAGACCTTACTAGGTATTCACAGAATGATCATCTACCTATATGAAAAAAAAAATCACTATGAATTAGACCAAAACTGGCTCAAAAAGGAAGCTCTCTGACCAAAAATTGAACTTTAATCGTTCAAAGCTAAGTTTTTGTGGAAAAAATTGATGCATGTTCAAAAAAAAGCCCAAAAAAACCTAATCAAAAAATTATTCTCCACCAAAATTGAGAAAAAAACATTCGCTACCGAAAATTTCAGAAGAAGGAGAAACGCTGTGAAAATTCGAAAACGTCCAGGAATGTCCTGAGAAACGACACTAGAAAGATTTCTGATCAAAAAATGGTCATTTAAAATTTTTAAAAAGAGAAAATCACTATGAAATACAACAAAAACTGCCTTAAAATAAAGCTTTCTGGCAAAAAAAGAGGATTTTTATTCGTTCAAAAACTAAACTTTTTTTGTGAAAAAATCGGTGTAAATTCAAAAATAAAACCCCAAAAAAGACCTAATCACAGAATGATCATCTACTAAATATAAGAAAACGAGAATCGCTTCGAAAAAACTTCAAAAAGGCCCAAAAAGGGAAGAAGCTGAACGGCCATCTTGATGTAGCATTTTCGGGAGAGCGAGGGTGTTAGAGAGGACGCCACACAAAACGGCCCCATATATGGAAATGAGCGGGCGTTGAACGGATGAAAGAAGACGTCGGCGGCAATCAGATGGCCAAGAGGGACAGGAAGAAGGAAAAGTCTTCTGAACGACGACGACGACGACGTCGGCCTCTTTTTACGGCTAATTGCTGGAATATTCAATGGGAGTCCCCCATCAAATTGTTGCACAACACGCGCGTTAACTGCTCTAGTCATTCTTTCACGACAAATCTGACTTATCCTAGCTTTCAGCAAAAAAATTTGCAGAAAATCTGAGGTGCACGAATTTTCAATGAAAATTTTGACACAACCAACTAAATTTAAAGGCATAGGGGCAGTAAAAAATGGGGTTTCAGGTGAAAACAGTATCTTACATAGTTTTTCTTTGCGAATCGAATGGTGTACTCGAAAAAATTACAGATGTGACAACTTTAGAAGAAAAACGCGATTTTACTTTCCCGCCTTTAATTTTGAAAAAAGCTTTGGATCGGTATGCAGACAAATGTTTACAGTAGCCGTGCACGCGATGTTGCGGACGTCTCATTAGACTCGCATTTTGTGAGAAATAACCGGATATCTACTTCAAATTAAGGGTTTCTTCTCTGAAAAATCGATTAAGAAAACAGAAAATACACATTGATAATAAAGAAAACACAAATAATCGCTATCCCAATCGAAACCTGTGTAAAATCATCAATGTTCACCAGAAAAGCATTTTTGCAATCAAAGTTTGCAAATTATACATGAATAGAAAGCTTTTGTGACGAAAAGAACTTTGGTGACAACAGAAAAAATTGAAAACTGAAAGAAACGAAGAAAAAAGCGAAAATCCGAAAAATGGCGAAGCAAGTCGTCCATAGAGCAACTTTACTGCAAAGTGCCCTTTTTGCGGGAACTCAAACTTTCCTCTTTCCGACTTTGAATTATTTTTTCTCCAAAACTAGGAACTTCTGTACGTTTCCAAGGAAACAGCCCAAATAGGGGCCGAAAAGCGGTCCCTATAGGGGTAAAATCGAAGTGGTCCCTATAGGGATTTATAATCTGACCCCTTAGCCCCTAAAGCTCAAGTGGTCCCTATAGGGGTCTCTAAAATTCGTTCAAAACGCTTATTTAGTCAGTTATTCCCATGGAAATTCTTCTTTGCGAAGATTTCATAACAATTATCGACTAGTATGTCCCCTCTAGGGGCCACTAACTGAAACCCCTATAGGGACCACTATTGCAAGCTTCAGTTGCCCCTTCAGGGATCTGATACTTGCTAAAGTTCTCTAGCAAAAAAATCAAAAAAAAAAAATTGAACGGAAAATTTTTTGCGAAACATTCCGAAAGAATCTAGAATTCTATTTGGACCGCTCTATGGGACTTTTTGTGTTCATAATGTTTCTGGAACCTCTTACATGAAGAAAATGACAAAGGAGTTCAGAAATTTACCTTTCAAAGACCTTTTTGGTCCCTTCTGGTATCGAAAGCCTCAAATAGCAAACCTGGGTTGAACCGCGAGAATTTGAGCCATTCCAAATGCGGCCAAGGCGTTTTTCTTTGTTGGATGAGGCAGTTCGGCTGAAATCAATCGACATTTTTTGATAATGAAGTTCAAAATATGCCTTTTCTCCGCAAAATTCGTTTTTTTTGGAAAAAAAAAAATCATTTCAACTTTTTTTGAGAGGTCCCTGACTTTATTTTATTTCAATTTTTAATTTTTGTAATTTTGATCGAAAAATCTACCAATCCCTGATCAGAAATCGTACCTTTGATCCACAAAAAAAACTTCAAAAATCGATTTCTGATGCGCATATTTATTATTTTGCTCTCCATAACACGTGTGCCCGTGTCAATTGATAAATAAACATGATAATAGTAGAAAAAGGACGCCAAAAACTTTGATAACTGAGTCTGTCGATAAAATCTGTCTCTTCTTAACTTATTACTAAATTTTCTGATAGTATTCTCAAAAAAATGCCGCAAATCGACCAGAAATTCATCATCGAAGCCGCACTTTCCATTCTATTACCAGTGAGTTTGTCTTTCGTCGCCAAGAAAAAAGTCTTCCCAATAAGATGGTTGAAAACTGCTCATTTTTCTTCATTTTCTGAAACAGTGATCTTATTTCTTTACAAATAACTTCTGAAAGCTTAGAAAAAAATCAAGAAAAAAATGGCTAGTTTCAACGCTAAAAAAACTGTACTATCTCTTTTTTTTCTCTTATGTTTTGAAAAAAAAACATAGAATCGCCAGAGTGGTCCCTAAAGGGGCATCCTTAGATGCCCTTGGAGGGTCCAGTATAGGGACCACTTTACCAATCCCTACAGGGACCACTAGAGATTGCAAAGTGCTCTCATTAGGGGACATGCTACTTGTTATGAAGCATTTCCATGGGAAAAACTAAACAAATAAGCGTTTTTTGATTGAAATTGTAAGACCCCTAGAGGGTTCACTTGAGCTTCGAGGGCTAAGAGGCCAGACCCCAAACCCCTAAAGAGACCACATTAATTTTACCCCCATAGAGACCACTTTTTTGGCCACTATAGGTAGGGACCGCAAAGCCACGCCCCTTTTCGCGATAGAAAAAGTGGCTTTTTTTTGGTTTTCAACTTTCATTTTGTTGTAGTTGCAAAATATGTGGAACTGGTTAATAAAATTTGACACACATGTACAGAAAAGCTTCCTCTTTCGTTTAAAAAATATTTCACGCTTTTTTGATGCGTTCTCGCGGAATGTCGTACAAAAACGTGAATGGAACTAAAAAACTTTGTCATTTTTTTGCTTTTTTCATGTGTTTTTCAGGTCGAACGCACTCTTTTTCTAAATAATGATTTTTGATTCAAGTAACGGTAATTTTAAAGCAATAAAATAAAAAATTCGTTTTTGCCAAAAATTTTAGGGGGTGCCGAAAGTCGTAATTCAAAATATCGTTAATATGGGAATATAATCGAGTTTTTCTTTTTTCAAAATTTAGATCATGGGCTTACTTAAATATTTCTTCACAGAATATATGCTTGAAATAGTTGTTTGATACGCAAAAATGTTCTTGAAACTAGAGAATAAAATTAGCAGCGTTTATCGCACAGAAAGCGGTCGAACGCAGGTTTTTTAAACGATTATATACATTTATTAGTAAAAAATCTTTCAATTAAAAAAATAAAATAAAAAATTCGTCTTTGCCAAAAATTTACGGGGCCGTTTTAAGGCAGCGATCATTAAACGAGGAAAAAAGCACTAAAAAAACATTTTTTTCGAAGTGAATTTTCACGGAAAGTTTGAGTAAAGATTTGCGAACATATTCTGATAAAAAAATAGCTAAATTACTTCAAGTTTTTATTTTTGAAATAGGCAATCTGTGCTATTCAAACGGCTCAAGGGTATGGCGGATGGAAGCTCCCCGCGTTGGACCTAACAGCTTGGCGCAGTGCGTGCGCTGCGGTTTGTCTTTTTGAGGTCGCGAGTTCGATGCCCGCAAGCGGCAGTTTTTGGTTTTTCTGGAAAATAGCGACTTTTTTGGCAAACTAGCTGATTAGCATCATTTTAGCACTCCATTATGATTTGTTACATCATAATAGACCAGTATCAAAACTTGTTCTAGAAGAAAAATCGAGAAAAATGGATAATACCAAAATTTCAGTACTAAAAATGGTGCGCGGCGCGCCACATTTTTTTCGTCATAACTTTTTTCATCCTCAATCTTTTTCGAAAAACTAAACGGTTCTGAGTTTTGAATCGAAACAGCTATCAAACCATACAAAGCTCAATGCTGAAAAAAATTTTTTGAAAATTCGTCTGCGGTCCCTAACTATAGGGTTTGTTTTCCCCCTCACCCCTTTAGGGACCACTCTGGGATTCCTGAGAAGCTCTGGGTACTAAAAAAATGATTTTCAATGAATAAATCAAATTTTGAATTAAAAGCTGGTTTCTACTCCATTTTTCCACGATTCCTGTAATTTTGCGGATCATGAAATTTCAATTCAATTCAATTCAATTTATTCAGTCTTCAGAGTAAGATGAAGAAAATCTCTGCTGAATCATGGTATAATCGAAGAGTTAGTCGTCGGCGCGGGTTACGGTCCACAATTGTTGTCCAATAAGTTCCGGCGTGACAGCTACTGTTAGGAAATAATGTGGGCCCGTTGGTAGTACCAGCGAATAAACTGCTTCACCATGTTGGAACAGTACAACGCCCAGCTTGTCCAGGGCTGACGGGCGTCGGAATATTATCCCATAAGAGAGCGGCATAGAGACCGACCAGTCGACGTGAGGAAATGAGATAATAATAAGATCATCAGATCGGTCGGGGTCCTGATAGCTCAGAAATAGCTGAGCCTGAACAGAAGGATGTACCGGTCACACCACGAGCGAACACAGTAGCGAAAAGACTCTAATTGTTCTCTGCTAACCTCTTCTCGTCCAGATCGCTGATACATCATGAAATTAACAAAAAAAATCCCGTCTTTTTTGTAAATATAAAATTGGTGTTTTTTTTCTTTTCTGAAGAACTTTTTCTTACTAGGGAACTACTCGGACTCGGGTACGCGTTTCGAGTTGAAACTTTAGTGGTTTATAGACCCAAGCCAGAATATTTGAAACAAGAGAGATTACCTGCTAAACCCGATGGAGAACTGAGAAAAAAATTGTAGAAAATCTGCAGATTAGGCCTGAAAATTTTCAGAATACTGCTTTTTACCTTGTATTATATTTTAGTACAATCGCATTGAATAATCCGGCTGATAAACTCTAAAAAACTTTTTTCCAGCCAAAAGAGGAGGAAAACAAATATTTGATAATTTTCAAGCCTAAACTGTTCATTTTTCAAAAAAAGCTTTTTTTCTCAGAAGCCTATGGGGTTTAGCAGATAATCTTTCTTGTTTCCAAGTACTCTTACCCGGGTCTATAAGCCACCAAAGTTTCAACTCGAAACGCGTACCCGAGTCCGAGTAGTTCCCTAATTAGAAAAACCACACAATATCATTTTCCTTTACATGTGGTTTGTTCAAATAATAAGATTGAAAAAGTAATCGAAACTTTCCAAAAATCGAGATTTTTCGAGCTCAAACAAAATGCTGTATTATTTTTTTCTGCGAACTTTTATAGGAATAAAATTAATTTTTAATCAGAACTTGAGATTGTGTGCTAGTAAATGATATATAGATCAAAACTGTAAGAAGGGTTTTTCGGGATAGAAATTTCAAAAAAAAGTTCTTCAACAAAAAAACTTTTTACTCCCCCCTGTTGAATTTTTTTGCTGAAACTTTGCTGAAGGGTACTTTTAGGACCCCCTGATTTCAGAAAAAAAGTTCAACCGGGGGTAAAAACGTTCCCTGGTTAGTAAACAACCTAATAATCATTGCCTTGAGATAAAAATTCAAAAAAAAATCATTTTCAGAAAAAAGGTACTTCAATCTCTAGTAAGAAGGGGCAAAAAAAATTATCAGAAAAGGATCAAATCAGATTTTTCACTGAAATAACAACAAAAAATACGATTTGTGGAATTAAAATTTATTTTTCAACTTTAAAAGTACAGCAAAAAACGAGAAAACACTGATTATGGGAATAAAAAAACAAGGAAAATAATAAAAATTAGAAAAAAAGATCGATTTCGCGCTGTGCAATAGTTGACCCCTTGTGGTCGTGATCTCCGAATAAGTCTATTTTGATTTTCGAAAAAAAGTATCTTTTCTGTTTTTCCTTTGTTATAAATATTTCCTCAAATGTATGTTTGTTTATTTTTGATTCACAGTATAATTCCTCAAATTTGTTGAAAAAGTATAAGATTTTGAAAAAGAAGCTTTCGAGATGCAGCATCAAAGTCAAAAAAATAAGCCTAAAATGACGATATTTAACTTTTAAATTCGAAAAAAATATTTTTTTCTTTGGTAATTTTGTATTTTTCATTTCGAAATTGCCGGAAAAAAATTATTAAAAAAAGTGGTTTGAAAAATTATCAGATATTATTGAAGAATTGTATTTGGCTCAAAAGAAACCAGTTTTTTTAATAAATTTGGAAATTTTTTTAGCTTCAGATATTTTGACGATCTTCATATTTTGAGCCATTTTCACCTTTTCAAGGGATTTTCAAACAAAAAAACTTTGAAAAAAACTATCTTGGGTTAAGTCGGAATGGTGGATAATAGATGCTAAAAGGGAGGGGCTCAAAAAAGGCAGCAAAAAGGCCGCAAAAAGGCCGCAAAAACGCTGTTAAAAGGCCGCAAAACGGCTTCAAACACGCCGCAAAAAGACTGCAAAAAGGCTTCAGAAAGGCCCCAAAAAGGCTGCAAAAGGGCTGCAAAAAGGCTGCAAAAAGGTTGCAAAAAGGCTGCTAAAAGGTTGCAAAAAGGCTGCTAAAAGGTTGCAAAAAAGTTGCAAAAAGGCCCCGAAAAGGCTGCAAAAAGGTTGCAAAAAGGGTCCCTTTCATTTTTTCTGGTATTTTAAAGGCTCAAGACAAGGTGGAAAAAGAGAGAGACAGCAGAATGGTGCAAAAGAGCCGATGGAAGGGCCCAAAAAGGCAGCAAAAAATGAGCCTTTTTGGAGCCATTTTCCACCCTTTCCGACTTTTCCTATGATGAAAGCCTTTGAAAATTATTTGTTTTTCTAGAAAAAAACTTTATAAATTCCAAATATGTTTTATTCCAGCCACTGGCGATCATTTTCCACGCGAACCGACGTTTGACCGCCGATTTTTGGATCAACATCGTCCTGTGCCTTTTCCAATGGTGGATCGCCATTCTTCACGCCGTTTGGTTCTGCTTCTTCACCTGAAATTAATATTTTTCTGATCTTTTTCTTGTAAATCAATGTAAACTTCTAATCGGTGAATACTTTTCATATTTTATTATATCATAAACTCTTTAGTAACTTGAAAGGCTTGAAAAAAAACAACTGTAAAGAGGCCCAGCCTCTATCAGGGCCGAAAAAGTGGTCCCTATCGGGGTAAAATTAATGTGGTCCCTATAGGGGTCTTTCAATTTCATTCACGCTTATTTATTAAGTTTTTTCCCATGCTTCTTCGCTTAGAATTCTTAACAATTATCGACTAGCATGTCCCTATATGGACCACTTTGCAATCTTCAGTGCCTCCTATAGGGGCTGTTAAAGTGTAGAAGGGACCCTCCAAGGGCTTCTAAAGTTGCCCCTATAAGGACCGCTCTAAGAAAGTTACAAACTTTCATAGATTGAAGTAAAATGGATGTAGTGATCCTTGGTCTCAGACTTCGAAAATCAAGGATTCACATAAATTTGAGTTTTAGTAAATTTATAGAAAACCTGAACCCTGAATATAGTCTGTTTATCGCGACTCTGCGCCCTCCTTATCTTTCGACATCTCTCTCAAGTTTACGTGATATTTCCATGTTTCTCTGACCTCGCCGGTGAGGGAACAGAGAGACGCAGACACGCAAAAACTGTCAAGTCGTGGCGGACGGACTATACCTATTGATTTATTTTAAAATTGATTTGAAGATGATATAGTCCGTCTTCGGCGACAGTTATCGCGTGTCTGCGTCTCTCTGTTCCCTCACCGGCGAGGTCAGAGAAACAGGGAAATAGCACGTAAACATGAGAGGGTCGCCGAAAGATAAGGAGAGTGCAGAGAAGTCTTTCAAGACGCGAAAACAGGCTATTACGATTTTAGTGACCCTACGATCATAGGCCTCAAAAAAAAGGTGTTTCTAAACTTGAGATAAAAAATGATCGACCATTTCTAACAAGCATCTAGAAGTATTCGGAACACCTCACAGAGCCAAAAGATGGCGTGATACCATCAATTTCGATGCCAATTTACGTGCTCCTAGGTCATAAATCGAACAGACGCGGAGAAGAAGTTAGGGAGGTCTTAGTTGCCCAGGCGCTTTGCATGTATTATTGATGGGAATCGTCTTCGAATTCATACATTCATAGAGGCGACGGGCCCCCTGCAGGAGAACATCTTCGTCTCCTTCCGCTCCTTTTCTCCTACAGCCGCCCATTCAGGCTTTTCACACTTGACACAAGCGTTCCTCACCATAATCTTATTTTTTGTTCTATTCTTGGATTTTTCTTCATGTCTGCCTGTTTGAATTATTTTTTTTTGGCTCAATTTTGACGGTCAGTAAAAATAGACTTCTACAAGAGAGAGGTAATTTTATCTAGAAGTCGAATTCCAGTAACAAATGCTCAATTTTTCCCAAAGTCTTATTCACATATTCTATTTTGAGCGTGTATCTGCCTTCTCAAAGCTTAAAAAAATAATAATTCCCCTTTTTTTAAATAAAATTTTTTTCTTATTGTTACTCGGCTCTTTCTAAACCTTTCGATAGTTCATTTTGATCGATAAATCATTACTATTTTTTTGGAATTTTTTTCAAGGAATTTTTTTCAAACTTGCCTCGATGATCACACATTTTGGCCATAGGGCAGCTTTGCAGAAGTTTTTTCGCTTCCTAATGAAATAAACTTCTGTCCGAAAATCAGAACTAGTGTAAATTTTCAAGGAATGAAAAACTCTGTAAGTTAAAAACGATTGCTATTTTTTTCACAGCATTCAACAAACTGGAATTAAAATTCACAAAATGAGGGGTTCGAAAAAAAAAAGTTTCGATCAATGTTTCAATACTCTATCCTAACCAGAAACATGTAAAACGGAGAGCTCTACAAAATAAAATCATTAGAGCAGAACAAATGCATTTTGTCAAAAGAGCATCTTTGCTGCAAAATGAGCGGGATTTCAAACTCTTTTTTTCTAATTTTTATTAATGATTTTTCTACTGAAATAGGAGTTTCTGTACATTTTTCAAGTTGAAGTTCGAAGCTCTCAAAATCTTTTTGAATTTTTTTCTGATCTTAAAAAAAACTTTTTTAAAAAAATTCTAAAAAAACGCTGAAATTTCTTTTTCAACTTTTTTTCCGTTCCTATTTGGGTTTATTTTTTTCATTTTAAAACAGAATGGTAACTTCTGTTTATTTTCCTGTAGACCGTTCAAATCCCAGCAGAAAAAAACTTCTCAAATCTTCTGTCATACTGGCCACCTTCAAAGGATATACAAAACAATCACGCAACTTGACAAAAAGAAATTCGAAAAGACGCTGGAAATTCATTGAATCTTGACGGGTGTAGTGGGGGGAGAGGAGAGAGATTCCCCAAGAGGGCTCGAAAAATAATCAAACAACTATCCGCCTCCATATGTTGGAAAGCAGCGTCCCCCGGACAATCTCCTAAATTTGCTTTCTTTTTCGATTTTCCTCTCTGAATTTGTCCAGTCGCCCCTTTTTTTCAAGTTACCTTTTGGGATAAGAGTGGTTCTTACTAATTAGAGAGCTCTTTTAAAATTGAACTTGGTTTTTAAGCTTCGAATATTTTTAAACTGGACCTCAACAGCTTTATTTTTTTCGCATTCATTCCAAAAATTTTTCCCGAGTCCAGCAAAAATCCCTAGCCCTTCAAAAACTACAAAAAAGCTCTCCAAGTCACCTCAGTTGCACCAAATCGTTCTAAATCTCCAAAACTAGCAATTTTGAAGCTTCTTCCAAAAGCTCAAAGCTTCATGGCCCATCAACCTTTTGTGATTTTTATGTTGTAGCTTAAGACATCCGTCAACTTCAAATTTACGACCTTCAATGAAAGAAAATCCTCACTTTCTTTTTGGTTTTGGTGGTGGCTAAGTTTTTTTAGAAGAAAAATATTTTTTTCAAAAAAATGTTAACGTGTAAAAAAAGAAAGAAACCTGCTAGCTAAAAAGCTCGAATTTTTTTCAGCTCCTTTTTTTCTTTTTAACTTTTTTTCTCTGTGAATCTCCTCATTTATTCGCCAATATATTTTTTTCTTTGAAAACCTAGATGAACGAAAAACCGAGTGAAAAATTAAAAAACCGTTAAAAATAAAATTTTGCCCAACATTTGCGCTCCATGGCTAATGAAACAAATTTTTTTCCATTTCTTAACTTTTTTTCAACATTTTTTTAAAAAAATATCAGCAACAGAGCGCAAGGTCCCATTTTTTTAACGGAGGCCTTTTTTATCAGAGTTTATATCTTTATTTAGCTCCTAAAGCTTAAGTGGTCCCTATAGGGATTTTTTTCAATTTAATTTTTAAAACGCTTATTTATTTAGTTTTTTTCATGGAAATGCTTCTTAGCATAGAGCACATAAAAATTATCGGCTAGTATGTCCCCTATAGGGGCCACTTTCGCAAGCTTTAGCGGCCGCTATAGTGGTTGGTAAAGTGATCCATAGAGGGGACGCTCCAAGGGCCTTAAGATTGCCCCTATAGGGGCTACTCCGGAGTTCCTATATTCTCACACCTCTCTAAATATTAGCAGTTCTCCTTCCAGAAACCCTGATATCAACTCAATTCTTCTACCTTACATTGTTTTTCAAGGTTTTCTGGCTCAAACCAAGGGCAACAGCGGCCGGATCGCATTTCAGTTCACGAAGGGCCGTGTTTCCAGACGGCCGTCTTCCAATTTCCGGTTGCCACCACAGAATCCTTCTTTTCCCTACATTCTTCTGGCCTACTACCCAGGAAAATCTCGATTCTACTGAATTATTCCATGTCTTGTCATCATTCAATCAAAAAAAAACTACCTCTTGTAGGGACCTTGTTTAAAGGCGCAAGAAGCTTTCTAGGTTCCTCCTTGCGCCTTAATAAGCTCACAGAAAGAACATTAGGAGGAGCAGATTTTTTTTTAAAAATTTTCTCAGTTTTTTTTTAAAGGCGCAGGACACACACTTCAACGTAACCATTTTCGAAATTGCTCCATGCGCCTTTAAAATTCTCAGAAGGTTGCTATGAATGAATTATCTGGTTTTTGGGTTGAAAAAAGCGGATTTCACTAATATCCCCCTATAGTCTTGCTTCATTCCTTTTTTCGAGTCAAATAAAATCTAAAAAGTCTAAAAACTTCTCAAGCTCCGCCCTGCGCCTTTAAAAAGCTCAGAAGGTTGATATGAATGAACTATCTTATTTCAGGCTCAAAAAAAGCAGAGTTCACTGGGAATCACCCTATAATCTTTTTTCTCATTTTTATATTGGCTCGAAGAAAATCTAAATTTAAAAGCCTAAGAACTTCTCAAGCTCCGCCCCTGCGCCTTTAAAAATCTCAGAAGGTTGCTATGAATGACCTATCTTGTTTCTAGGCTCAGAAAAAGCGGATTTCATTAGATATCACCATACAGTCTTACTTCTCTTCTTTTTTCGAGTCAAAAAAATGTTTAAAGCCTAAAAACCTTTCAAGCTCCGCCCTGCGCCTTTAAAATGCTCAGAAGGTTGTTATGAATAAACTGTCTCATTTTAAGCCTTGAGAATAGTGGATTTGACTTGATATTTCCTCTTTAAATCTTTAAATTGAGACTTTCTTCTTAAATTTTCAAAATTAAAGCTTCCTTATGTTTAAATGGCTTCATGAAAAGAAAAAAGCCACCTTGCACCTTTAAAAAACTCGGAAAGTTGCTATAAATGAACTTCTGGTTTCTAGGCTCACTGAATATTACTCACTACTCCTACTCCTTCTGGCCCGAAGACGTTCGAGACGATGCTTATTACGCGGCGGCGCATATTTGCCCCCCTCCAGATTCGTTACTGCAAAACGCAAAACGAGGCATTTTGCGGGGCTATCTGCGTAAAAAATCTCAAGCTCGTATCCGTCCACAAAACGGCGAACGTTTCTGGAACATTCGGTTTCTTTCTTGGATTGCCCTTCCGTTTCTTGCTCATTGATGTCTCACCAACAGTTGAATTTGAAATGCTTATTTTTGGTCCCAAATCATGCAAAACCGAAAATTTTTGAGCTTGTTTCGAAATTAGAAGGCTTTTGGTGAGAAATGTTAATTCTGATTTCTCAAAAAAAAAAAAACCAACTTATAGTCCGTTTTTCGCGACTGGGCGGGGTTTCTCTGCGCCCTCCTTATCTCTCGACGTCTCTCTCATGTTTATGTGCTATTTTCATGTTCCTCTGACCTCGAAGGTGAGAGAACAGAGAGACGCAGACACGCAAAAACTGTCAAGTCGCGCAGGATGGACTATAACTTATTTTGCAAGCTTGGAAAAAGTTCGAAAATCCTCATTTAGGTGTAATTTTCCAATGTGTTTCTCTGTTTGTGTTTTTTTTATTTCAAATTTTTTTGCACTTCACAAGGTATCCAAATAACACGTAGAACGCCTCAAAGCGATTTGCGCCCGACCTAAAACGGCTCGGCTACAACCACAACGCGACCATCACGCTTTGAGCCATTCAAATGCGACGTTAAATTTGAATTTTTTTAAACCCACTCATCTTCGCTTTCTACGTTAACATTCTCAGACTATAGTTATTCCTTCTGAACCTAAAAAAAGACCGATTGAAAATTACAATCTATTCATGAAGCATTCTAGACGCAGCCGTCTTTTTTTCACCTGCTTTACTAATCAGAAGGTGTTAGAAAGGTGGAGCTTGGAAGGTGAATGGAACTAGAAGGTCTTGAGAAGGCTTTTGAACGGTTTTGGAAGGGGATAATGGAAAAGGCCTGCTAGAAGTCTTCCAGAAGCCTGCTGGAAAGCTTCTGGAAGGCTTCAGTCAGACCTTTTTTACGTAGAAGTTGTTAGGAAGCTATGTGGAACAAAGGTGAGTCGGGAAGTCGATACAAATAGCTACCGGGTAGCAACTTTTGAATAAGTCAATCGTCGTATGGTAATCGGTGGTCGTTTGTATGCGACTGGGTACTATCTCTATGGTACCCGGGTCGGAGGTCGATGCAAGTAGCTACCGGGTAGATATTGACATTCGCGATTGCTACCGGAAAGTCTGGAATTGCTTCTCGTGTCATTATTTTTTGTTTCAGCTTTATCCAACAAGACCCTGGACTTGGGAAGGTGTAAAAAACTGATTCTTTATGAACGACCGATTTGCAAGTCACTAGCAAGCGTGAATTCTGGGTACCTACCCGGTAGCATCCAGATACCGACACGGTACTATCCAGGTACAATAGAGATAGTACCCGGTCGCATACAAATGACCACCAATTACGATACGTCGATTGACTTGAGTTGCTGCTCGGTACCCAAACCCCCCACCAGTGAAGGCGTTCGATCACTTGATGGAAACCTTCCAAACGCTTTCCGAGGAACCGAAAGCAGAAGCTTCCCAACTTATACCTGAGTAAAAAAAGCACACCTCATTCATTACACTCTTACATACATTTCTGAACACTTCATAAAATATTTAACGACGTGTCGTATCAGGTCAGAGGCCGGATAATTGCCCGACGGCCGGAAGGAACCCATCCGTCAAATCCCCTCAAGACAACTTGACTATGAAAAGTTTTTCTTTTCTTCTTATTCTCCTTTTTTTCTCATTTATAGGACTACAATCGAACTATGAAAATAATATATCTGTTCAAAAGTCCTTGCAAGACTTGAAAATAAAACACTAAAAATGCCTCTCACCTTGAGACCTTTTCAAGATTGGTCCATGCTCCTTTAAACACCATAAAAAAGTCAAGCTCTTATGAGAGCGCGTAAAAACTCTAAGACGGAAATTAATGAACTTCAAAAGACTTTTGTGAGGCACAAGCATTAAATTCAAGTAACTTATCAAATTGAGGACAAAAAAATTTTTTGAAGACCCCCTCCCCCAAAAAAAATTGGGGAAAACTGTTTTTCTAATCAAATTATGTGAAAATGCAACCCTTGAGGAGCAAAAAAGATTTTTATTTGACGTTGTGTAAAAGTTGGATCACCTTGAAATTCAAAAAAAAAATCGCGACTATTTGACGTCTTCCTCAAAATCGTAGTTGATTTGAATCAAATTCCGACTTTTTTCTAGATTTTTTCAAAATTCGCGACTCTTTTCATGCTCCAAAATGAATTCCTATTAATCCCTCGTCTTCAGAAAAATAAAACTCATGTTGGTCGTGTGTGTTCGTAAGTCAAAAGAGGCTGTTATTTTGGCGGAGCCGACACTTGTCTTTGGCACCACCCTACGGATCGTAAAATCCTCCTTGCCCCATCTTCCTTTTCATTTGCTTGAACTTTTTGGATGTGTACGAAAACTTGAAAAACTTGAAATCTGTCAAATTTAAATATTTTTTTTTGAATGTAGTTCGGAATATTTCCTTCCAGCTTCACCTTCTAATGCCTCTGAATATTTCTACAAAGTTCAAAATTTCAAGATTTTTTCCTTCTTTGAAAATCCGGCATTATAAGAAACCATAGTCGAAAAAAACTCATTTAACAAAATTTCTTTCCTCCGTCCAATTTTCCTCCTTTTTGTTCCTCAATCTCCTCTCTTGAAAAAAGAAAAATCGACCAATTTATTTTTAGTTTATTCCAAAAAACAGGCATTTCAAAATCAACCAGCTACTTGAAAAAAGATCGGCTTTATCATCAGAGCAACTTTTCATATCGAAAAATAGCCTTATTAAAGTTTTTGCAATGGTCTAGTGGTTCAATGGAAACTCTGACAAGTAGCCACCCAAAAATCACGAAAAGTCATCATTATCATTAGAGCGCTCTTTCTGTTACCAAACGGCTGTTTTTCGTAAAAAAATTTTTCTCTCTCTAGAGATTTTTACAGTATCAAACTACTACGAAAACATAGGAACTTTGATTTTTCGACTTTTAATCCTTCATAACTTTCCTCACATGGTAATTTTGATGTTCAGAATCAATTTTTCGTAAAAAATTACATCTACCGACCCTTTTCCATTCAAAAAATTGAGAACTCGGTATCTCTCATAAGCAAGGGTCGTTTTATCATTGGAGCACACATGCTCCTGTAAAAACAGCCTCTCACAGTCATTAATCTCTGAACGACAATACTTCGAAGCTTTCATCTGCAGACGACGAAAAAGTGAGAAACGGAATCGATGTGCACCCCAACGGAGGGCTCAGATTTCACATGTTTAATTAGCTTCATCGTCGGCTCATTCTCGCGCATTTTCTTCTTTTTCCCCCCATACGACTCTAAATGGCCATTCCGCTCAGCTTAATCCTTGTAATATGATGAATAATCGGTCGCCTAGATTTTTTTTGGGGCTCGCTTAAAAAACCTGGAATTATGACAAAGACTGGAAGAACCAAGAAGCCATTTTTTTTTAAAATGCTCCTGGGAAGTTTTTAAAGTTTAAAGGAGCATGGGTAAAAAGGTCTTGAAGCGAAGAGCGGTTTCTAGTTTCATTTAAAGGTCATGCAAAACCATTGCGTCTTCAAACACTCAATCAAGCTTTTTCGGTCTGACGTCATGTTAATTTCCAACAATTACAAGCTCAGCCATTTCCAGTGCGGTCTTTTTAAAGTTTAATAAGTCAAACTGTTGCCTGTTCGGCACCATCTTCCATATACAGGGTGAGTACTAATTATTGAAACACGTTTGAACAAGCGCAACTCCGAGGAAAAGTGAATGATCCGTACCAAAACTTTTCGTTGGCAATTCTGGCATGTACATTCCGAAATTCATGAAACTATTCCAATTCCTATCTTCATTCAGCTCTGCTCTGGCTCGAAAAGTGTGTAGGACCCAAGCCCCAACGGCACGCGGTCATTTTTCGATGTTTATAACTGGTAAAAAGTTATCTGAACGTTCATGTTCAAATAAATACACAAAAACTAAACTTTGGGTTTTTCGCAATATTTCTTAGAAATTTCCATCAATGAGCGTTAACAAAAATGATAGGAACACTCCCCGAAAAGAGCTAACAAAACCGTTTTTTTCATTTTCAAAATCATGCAAAACGGAATTTTATCTGCTCGAACTTGATTTTTTCTAATTCAGGGTAGAACTACTTTATACAAAAGCCCAAAGTCTCAGCTTTGAAAAATATATAATTGGGTCAAGGTTAGGCTGTTCTTATTTGAGAGGGGGGCTGTAATATGCGATTAATCGTTGATCTTAGATTTTTTCGCATATTTTGCAGTTCTAAAAAGAAAGTAAATCTAGAGTAGCCTGAAACACATTTAGAATAAAGAGTAACGCTAGTAGTATAAGACAAAATAATTTGGGTTCCTAGAGTTGGCTCTCTTCTAAGAAAAATTGCCGTTGTTAGAGATGATGGTTAGCAGCGTGCCAAAACCTCATTTTGGGCAACCGATTTGTAGGTTCCAATTTATCATGATTTGATCAAAAAACAAGATATTAGAAAAATGTTAAGACTTCAAGTTCACGAAGGCGTATAGACTCTAAAAAATTATGAGTGAGTTTTATTCATCAAGTATGATAGGTACGCCAGTCCTGAAACCGTTGTTTCAATATTTAGTGCTCACCCTGTAGTTATTTAAAAAAAAAGATGGAAAATTTATAGTTCATCCGCCTCTGACAGTTCTCGCGTGTCTGCGTCTCTCTGTTCCCTCACTGGCGAGGTCAGAGAAACATGGAAATAGCACGTAAACATGAGAGAGACGTCGAGAGATAAGGGGGCGCAGAGAAGTTCGCCCAATCGCGAAATAGTCGAATTTTCATGGATTTCTTTAACTTGGAAAATTTTGCAGATTCAGGTTTTCAGAATATTTTTCTGGTACACCAAAGATGAATTTTAAACTTCCCCCCAAAAAAAGAAAAATTAACCCCGCTTGTCAGCAAGAGCTTTCCATAACACCTTAAAATTTATTATTAATCACCTAAGAAAAAGCCCCCCCATCTTAAAAAACCATCGACTGAATTCCTAAACACCGGCTTCTCCCCTCCAACAAGTGTCCAAATCTTCTTCCTCTCCCCATTTTTTGAGCCGTTTTTTTCAAACGCTGAATTTTTAACAATCTCACCTTGTTTTTGTTTTTTGCAGGTTCAAAACCAATTCAAGAAGGAAAAAAAGTGAGAAGCTGACGGGCCCAATGTGCACATGAGCCGACTTTATGGTATGATTTTTTAAATCAATTATCCAACTTTGTTTTGATTTGAATTTAGGGTATGGAATTAAAATGCATATTCTACATACAACATCTCAACTGAAGTTCTAAGCCCAAAATTTGAAATTTTTGATTTTTCAAAATCTTATTTCAGCTTCATCCATTAAAAAAATTAAAAAAATTCCTCTTTTTTTGAAAAAGTTTTTTTCTCAAGAAGCTAACTTTATGATATCATATTCTAGTCGAATTGAAAAAAAGGCCAAATAAAATTTTTTTATTACATTGAACCCAAAAAAATGCCAAAAAAACTATCATGATCTGGTATTGAAAAAGATTTTTTTCGAGTTCAAAATAAATATGTGAGTCAGAAAAAGATCAAAAAAATATTTATTTTTCAATGCAAAATTGAATTTTTCTTTTAACTTTTTCAATAGTGATTTTTTTATCGAAACTCGTTTCATCTTTTAAAAATTCTTCTTTTTTTATTCAAAAATCCTAATCGAATTGAGTTTTTTTCGCTCCTCCTTCAACATTCTAACGTTCTAAAAAAATCTAACTTTGTCAAAAAAATTAATTTCACGGAAATCCCCCTTTCATAACCTTGAAATGTAGTAAAAACTTCAAAAAAGAATTTTAGCTTTACAGTTTGAAAATTTTGAACCTTGCCTTCAAATTTTTTCCATACTTTAACTTTAAATTAACCTTTTAAGGTGCAAGAAACATATCAAGAAAAAAAAACTAACCTTTTGAAAATTCCAGGCCTTGTTGACATCTGCCTGCTTGCTGCCTTCGTCAGCTCGAACGACTTTGAGCTGGAAACCGGTGGAGCGCTGGTTCGTCCATTTCTTTCCTCATAAAGAACAAAAAGCTGAAAGTTCAATAATTAATAAAAAAAAATGCGGGAGAAGCTCCGGGTGCTTCGGACAAGTGCAAAGTTTGACGATCAAAAAAATTTCCATTGGAGAAAATTTAAAAAAAATTTTTTTCTGAAAATAAAAAGTGTGTTTTTCACTCAAGCAACTACTTCAAAAAAATAACAACTGAAAAGCAAAAAAATTTATTATTTAAGAAAAAAAAAGTGGTCTCAAACCTTTTTTTCACTTGCGAAACTGTTTGATGAACTTTAGGATTACAAAAAAATTGAACTAGAATTTCAAAAAAATTTTTATAAAAAAAAAAACGGTTCATTTTTTTCACTTTTTTTATCTTCAAAATATGCAATTTATCCTTCATTTCAAGATTATTTTTTTGTCTCATTTTTAAAAAAATTCTCAGGTAGAATGCGTACAGTGCGTTCAACTCTGGAGATCAGCGTCGGCGAAAGAAAGTCGAGTTTGTACAAATGGGGCGACGACTTGCCGTGGAACCGCCTGTTTCATGATTAAGTCTTTTTTTCCTCTAATTTTAGGACATTTTTCCCAAAAAAAATTTTTTTTTTGAGATTCCCCACGAACTTGTGGGATGAGGAGGAATCCAAAAAAACCAATTTTTACCTAATTCGTCAATTTCTGATTACAGGACAATGCAAACACTGCCCGGTGTACCAGTACATGTCCGGCTGCGTTCAGATGACGCCTTGGCAATTCTCCGATTTGGAGGTTTGCCAATTTTTTGATAGAGTCTTTTTCCAAATTTTACTCACATGGAACTTCTAGGACCTCGGTGAAGCAAACCAGACGCGCCTAGGACGTTTCTGAGAATTTCTAGGGATCACTTAAGAGATCTGAAGCATTTCTGAAGATTTCTAGTGATGAGAGTTCTGAAGCCGCTCTGAGCATTTCTAGTGATCACTTAAGAAATGTGAAGCCGTTCTGAGCATTTCTAGTGGCCACTTAAGAAAATTAAAGCCGTTCTGAGAATTTCCAGTGATCAATTGAGAGTTCTGAGGCCGCTCTGAGAATTTCAAGTGGTCACTCAAGGTTTCAGAAGCGTTTCTGAGCATGTCTAAAGATCAGTTAAAAGATCTGAAACCGACCTGGGCCTTTGAAGTGATCACTTGAGATTTCTGAAGCCGTTCTGAGAATTTCAAGTGGTCACTTAAGTATTTTGAAGCCGCTCTGAGCATTTCTAGGGAACACCAGAAGGTTCTGATGCGTTTCTGAGATTTTCTAGTGGTCACTTAAGAATTTTGAAGCCACTCTGAGTATCACTTGAAAGTACCGAAACCGCTAAAGTGATCACCATAATTACTCAGAAATGCCCGGTTTCTCAGGAACAACACAGTAAATGATTTCGAAAAGTGCTCACAAAGAGTCTGTGTGAAAATAAATTTGAGAGCCATACTTTCGAGTGCCTTTCCTTTATGACTTTTGAACAAGAGATTCGATATCAAGCTTTTAAAAAATGATGTGAAATGAATAAAAAGAAACCATGATATAACTGCCGAAAAAAGATCGTAAAAAATTAACTACATTTTACAGATGAATCGGCGTCATTTGGAGCTTCGTATGCGACGGATCGGAGCCGTCTTGCTCTGCGAAGACACGTTCAATCAAACGACTTGCGTTTGTAATCGGTGATTTTTCTTTTTTTCAATTTTTAAGTGCGCTCCATTGACAAATTTTTTTCAAGAATGATTTGTGAGTTTTTTTTTTTGCCTATAAAACGCCTAAAGATTTTTCAAAAAAATTTTAAAAAAATCCCTATGAGCTTTTTTTGAAATTATCATAATCAAAGTGGAAATTTTTTTAAAAAAATTGTTTTTCTGATAAGGAATTCAAAGATTTGATTTGATTCGAAAAATGAATTTTTTTCAGTCGCGACAAATGCAACTCGATTCATTCGCGTCTTCCCTATACGACCTATTCGGAAGGTCTTTTCAAAGGAGTCGTCAATTTCGACGCCGTCATTGGGGACCTCGATCCAAGGTTCTTTTGAGCAAAAAATAAAGATTACGATCATTTAATAAGGACTCGATTTACAAGTTTATTATATAATTTTGAGTAAAACTCAATCTTTTTCTTACTTACTGGGAAAACTTTTAGTGGCCACAATAGAGGCTCGCCAAGGACTACTTGAAGACGAAACTAAAGTGGCCACTATCTTCCGTTTTAGTGACCACTGTAGAGGTTCCCTATTAAGTGGCCACTTCAGTAGTTTTTCATCCAGTATTCCTTCCAGTAACTCTGATAAGTTTAAAACAAACAGATTCGACCAGTTATGTTGATCCATTGACCCCTAAAGTGGCCACTAAAATTTTTAGTGGTCTAATATTAGCACTCAGACCGCTATAGTGGCCACTATTTTTTAATCCCTTAGGTGGCTACTAATTTTACTACTATAGCGGCGAATAAAACGTCAAAACCCCATAGTGGCCCCTAAAAGTTTTTCCATTATATCTTTAAAAATAATCACAGTTTCAATAGAAATCCATTATTGAATTTTTTTTTTCATGTTTCAATTGATCAAATTTCAGGATCATATTCCTTTCGATAAAAAAAGTCAATTTAATTTAATTCTTCAAATAAGTAAATGCAAAAAAAGTTTTTTTAAAAATAATCATTACGATTTTTTTACGAATAAATGAAAGGATTTTTTTCAACTGGAAAAAAACTTTATTTTTGTAATTTATTTTTTTCTCTGACTGATTTTTCTTATAGGATCTAAATATGAATATGAATAAAAAGGATTTTTTTCATCCTTTATTCGAAATTTTTTTAATATTTTTTTAGCTTCCCAAACTTCTTCCAGTTCCCACTGGAAAAAAACTCAAAAAAATAACGGTTTTTTTAATGATTTTTCTTGAAGTACTATTTTTTTGAGGTTTAAAAAAAGCTTACGTAGGTATCCTTCTTCATTTTTAAAAATTATGGTTCATAGGAACAGTTTTTTTAAACTTGAAGTGTTCATTTTTTTGCTTTATAATATTCAAAAAAACTCAGAAACTGTCATGAAAAAAACAAAACTTGTTTATTCGATGCGTTTTAAAAAAACTGTCGTCATACATTGTTATTTTTTTAATTTTTCAGGATTCCCTTCTATGTAGGAGTGTTAACCATTGTCGATTTTATCTCTCCCTCAATTTTTTCTCAAATCAGAACAAGGAAAATTTTTTTAAATATAAGAAACAGGCAAAATGCAACGAAAGTGACGGTTTTTTGAACAGCAAAGTGGGCGTGGCTCTGCGGTCTCTACTTAAAGTTAGGGGCTTTCTTTTCTCATTATCTACATAGCAAACAATGCAATAAACATTGAAAAATAAGAAAAATAACCAGATTTCCAGGTACCTGGAAGTGATGTCGGGCTACCACTTCCGTTTCACCGCCGCCAACGTTTCTTCTTCACACGATTGCCTTCTTCCTATGTTCCTCCTGATCGTACTTGTCTCGTCCAAACTCTTTCACTTCACTTAAACTGCAAAATTCGGCTTCAATGAACATTTTATTTCAGCAAAAAACATCACGAAAAAAGCTCTTTTTCCTTTTTTCTCATTTTTCACTAACCAGGGTGCTTGTGAACGTGAATATTAGTACATGTAATCGATCGAACCGATTCGAAAAATTGGTTAAGAAGAACTTGGACTTGAACCCAAAAAAAAGAACATAGATCACAAGGATTGGAAATGGTGTCGAAATTTATGCAATCAGTACAAAAAATGACAGAAAAAGCAAAAGTCAAATCACGGGGGGAGTGGTCTCAGTCGTCTGATGGTATACTGTACAGGGAACCCGGGCTTAAGGGTTACGGTAGCCTGATAGATGGTAATACTGTAGCTGGGTGGAAAGAGAAGGGGAGAGGAACCCGTCGAAGGAATCGGAGAGAACTAAAAGCGTCTAGGAATCATATCGTACAAATAAATATATATTATGTATACTGTAGACCCAGGAAGGATGTGTGTGTGTGTTTTGTTGGAAGCTACCGTAACCCAGAAATGATGATGATCAGCCCCAGCGGAGGAACGACGCCGGCAGGTAGGCCGACAGTCGAGCGCTCAGCGACGCGTTATCGCCAGACGATATCGCGACGTCTTCGCGTCCGGCCGTCGTTGGTTCAGACTGAGACTCTCCCGCGCACCGTCAACTCGACGCGCCGCCGTCTTCCTGCAAAATTGTTCTTTTTTTTTGAGATTTATTTTGGATGTATCTCTTAAGTGACCCCTCGAGAAAGTAAAAAAACACTCTGACTATCAATTGAAAATTAAAAAACAAAGAAAAACGTCCAAGAACTCTCCAGTAACCCCTAGAGTGTTGTGAAATTCTCCTCACCCTTCTAAAAGTTCCAGTGACCCCTTAAGTGATTTATTTTGTACCTTATGTATTTATGTTTAAATGACCCCTATTTCCGACTTCGGCTGATCTTTCTAGGGATCCCTCCAGTGATTTCAGCTTTTTCTTCAGAAAGATGACATGTGGAGACTGGAAACTATCAAAAAAAAAAAACTAAAGTGGCCACTTAAAAGTGACCCTTTAAGCGTTTTTAGCAGAGGACTTCTGCGTGAGCCTTTCAACCACTGAGCTAATGTTCCGTTTTAAATACAAAGAGGTTCTAAGAGACCCCTTAAGAGATTTATTCTGTACCTTATGTATTTATGTTTAAATAACCCCAATTTCCGACTTCGGCTGATCTTTCTAGGGATCCCTCCAGTGATTTCAGCTTTTTTCTTCAGAAAGATGACATGTGGAGACTGGACACTATCAAAAAAACTAAAGTGACCACTTAAAGTAGCCCTTTAAGCGTTTTTAGCTGAGGACTTCTGTGTGAGTCTTTCAACTAATGAGCCAATTAAGTTCAGTTTTAAACACAAGGGGGTTCTGAGACCTTGAAAGAAACTGTATATACCTTCTCCCCGATTTCGAGGATCTCCGGATGACGCTCGATGACTCGCATCAAGATGCCGTTGATGTAGACGCGGAGCTTCTGGTTGCAGATCTCCTGTTCGCGGAGGGCCTCCAGAAGCTGCGTCGAGTCGCCGCCGGCGAGTTCGTCGGCGAGCGACGGCGCGTCGGCGATCAGCGACCGGCCTCGCTCGACACTCTCGGCGAGCAGCTGCTCCTGGAGCTCGTCGCGTTCCTGGCTGACGAGCCGAAGGTTCTTTCGGAGCTGCTCGACCTCCTCTTCCATTGATAGCATCTGAAATTTGTCATATTTGTCCGGCTGAAACTTTTCCAGAACTGGAATCAATTATTTTTTAAAATCTAGAGTTTCATTTCTTCTTTGGGTGGTGAAAAGCTCTACAAGGTGACATCGAAACCGCTCAAGTACCTGCTCGGCGATGCTGCCCTGACGCGGGGCGGCCTTGCGTCGCAGCTCCTCGGTCTGCTGGGTCAAGACCTCGACCATCTCGGAGCTGCTGTCGATGTCCTGCTGGGCCTCCTCCTTGTACTTGCGGAAGTCCCTCTCCAGCTGGATCCGCTCCTCTTCCATGTCCTGGAGGACACGTTGCGATTCCTCGAGCTCGTCTTTGGCTTTCATCAGCTGCTCTTGGGCTTTTCGTGTTTCTTCGTTGGCTCTCTCCACTTCACGTTTCTTCTCTTGGAGGTCTCGTTCGAGCATCTGCAAGGTTAAGAATTGAACAGGGCCGACAACATGGTCCCTATAGACGGTTAGGGAAACAAACTGCCCCTATAGAGGCCCTAAAAAATGGTCCCTATAGGGGTTCGGGGTCTAATCTTTTAGCCTCTAAAGCTCAAGGGACCACCATAGGGATCTTTCAATTTTATTCAAAAAAAAAATATTTATTAATTTTTTCCATGGAAATGCTTCTGTTTATAACAATTATCGACTAGCATGTTCCCTATAGGGACCCCTTTTGCTATCCTTTGTGGCCCCTATATGGGTCGGCAAAGTGACCCCTAAAGGGGACCCTATAGGGAGAACCTTCGGGACTTTTCTGAAGTTCCAAAGATACTCCAAAACTTTCGTATACCCAAATAAGGTGAGTTCAAAAGCGCGATTTTATAGGAAAGAACAAATTCTCCCATTTTGTTGAGATTTATGATGGAGCAAAAACAGTCAAAATTCATGGAATTATCCAAGTTCAAACGCATTTTGGAAAAATTCCAAAGTTCACCTGATACTTGAGACCGAGACTTTCAGCCTCCAGAAGCTTCTCCCGCTCATGACGAGCCTTCAAATCCTTTGTCCGTGATTTCTCCTCGTGGATTTGCTCCTTGTATCTGTAATTTTGAAGAGTTGTAAAATTCTTTTGGCGGACCACTTTTTGGGGAGTAAAAAAAAGATTCAGCTTTCTGAGAAATTCAGAAAAGCCTACAAAAAGTTGCTAATGAGTCTACGTTCCAACTTCAAAAATAAGAGAGCGTTCGAAAATGAGAGGTTTTCTTTCTCTAAACGATTTCTCGTCTACCAGTGCTCAATAGCTGTTGGAGACGTTTGGAAAATTCTCTTAGAGCTCCAAAATTCTATTTCCAAAAAGTTACCGCTGCTCGGCGACGAGAAGCTGCTCCTCGAGCATGTGGATCCTCTCGTTGAGCACGGCATTCTCAGTCTTGAGCCGTGCTCGTTCCTCGGCCGTCGACATGTTCCGCTCCTCCAGTTCGGAGAGCCGTTTCGTGAAGGACGTCAACTGTAAAAATGCCTTCAGCGCAAGTCGGGAAAGGTCGGGCGCAACTCAAAAAATCGCCAGCGACCTGAAGAGACGCCAGAGAAAGAGATTTCTCTGACTTCTCTGGGGTCTCTTCAAGTCTTTTGTATTTCTTCTTTTTCAGCTCGATCGGAACATTTCAGACTTTGAAAGCCTTAAAAAAGAGGAAACTTATTTCATCCGAAATTTCGAAGTGGAAACAAAGAACAAGCTTCATTCCATATGCAGAATACTGCGTGTGAAAAATGCTTCGACAAGGCGTGAGAATAGAAAAAATTGGTTTTTTCAGAACCCATGACGTTGTCAAATTTCACCTAGGTCCTTTGAAATGGGAAAAAAATGGCCGTACTTTATTGAAGTCAACTTTATACCCTCTAACCTGTCTGCGTCTCTTTTCTCTCACTGACAAAAATATGTTTTTATCACTATTTTATTTTTTCAATTTAGAAATTTTGCGATTGGTTCTGTACCGATTCGGCCCCCACCCCCTATAATTCGCTTGTGAGAAGCCCAACTCAAGGCTCAAACTACAAAAACCTCGATCCTTAATCCCACCTGGTTGCTGAACTCGCTCATGTTCTCCGAGTCGGTGTTGAACGCGATGAGGTCGGACTCGGACGAGCTTCCGAGACTGTCGCGACGGGATCGCGTGCCGTAGAGTCGCGAGGCGACTGATGCACTACTCGCCGAACTGCCTTGCAGTCGCATCGGCGAATCCTGCAAACAGAGTTCTCTATATGTTGCTCGATGAACGGAAAAGTAAGATATCGTTTTACAAAATGAAAATTTTTTGATCAGCTGTTTAGAGCGTGAAAATGATTGAAAACAACTTAATTTTCTGAAAATGACATTTTTTGCAGATCATTCGATGTTAATAAGATTGCTATGACAATGATAAAATACACTAATCTCTTCGAAAAAAATTCAAAAATTCGATCCATAAGACTTGTAGGTACTCGGGAAAAGTCGGAATGGTGGATAATGGGCGCTAAAAGGGAGAGGCTCAAAAAAGGTACCAGAAAGGCAGCAAAAAGGCTCAAAAAAGGTCTCAAAAAGGCAGCAAAAAGGGTCCCTTCATGTGACCCCCCATTTTTCTAGAATTCAAGAGGCTCAAGAATTGGTTGAAAAAGGGAGAGGCATCCAAAATGGTGCATAAAAGCCGATAACAAAGGCTCAAAAAAGTAGCAAAAAGGGAAATCTCTATGGAGCCTTTTCCACCCTTTTCGACTTTGGTTTTCCGATCAAAATTTTCCGTAGAGCACACTTGCCGGGTTTCAACATTAATTTTTGTAGATGGATTCTGAATCTCTCCACTAAACTTGATATCAATTAAAAGTGAGATCGAGGACATCCTATAATTTAGAAACTTTCAAAATAAGAAATGTTCCTAGAAGGAAGTCCGCACGAATGGCCGAAAAAGGAAAAGACGAGAATGCTTATCAAGAAGAAGAAGAAGAAGAAGAGCGCGTGCTTGATTTGGTCAAATTAAGGCGACGGAACGGTTCGAGAAGGAGAAATTCCAATTGTGAATCACTTTTTTTTTCTCAGCCCGGAAATTTCATTAATTAGTGATTAGGAGAACTGAATTGTGTTTGGAAAACAAGATTAGGAAGTCCAAAAAAGGAAAAAATGGGATTCTTTCCATTCAACCCAACCTTCCGAGTCGACAAAAAGCTATTGTCTTTTGAGGGGGCAAAAATATTCCAAAAAAATCAAAAAAACGGCTCATTATCAATAGAGCGAACATGACGAGGAAAAAAAGCCTCAAAAAAATTAATTTCTATACCGTCGCCCTTGGATTTATCTCTACAGCGAAAACTGTGTTCACTTTTTTTTTCTCAGTCCGGAAATTTCCTTGATTAGTGATTAGGGAGAACTGAATTGTGTTTGGAAAACAAGATTAAAAAGTCCAAAAAGAGAAAAAAAATGGAATTCTTTCCATTCAACCCAACCTTCCGAGTCGACAAAAAGCTATTGTCTTTTGAGGGGGCCAAAATATTCCTCCTCTTCATTATGAATTCGCTTTTTTTCGACGACTAGGGCTTCACGCAGAGGGGCTGCTTCATTATTTGCCTTTTTCGACCGACCTTTTTCGTTTCGGGTTTTGTTCCAATATAGACAAGCCATGTCATTTTCGAGAGTGGGTCGGAAAAAAAGGTCGCTAGAAAATTATCAATGGAGCAAGAAGCTTTGGCGAAGAAAAAAAAGCCGAAAATTAGAAAATTAGACTGCAGTAGTGTAACCGTTTTTGCACTTGAGAATGAAAAAAAATATTTTTTTCGCAATGGAGCAGTGTTGACACAGACTAACGGTTTACAGCTTTTTCCTGGCGGAAAGTTCGCTCCACTAATAACCAAAATTATCGTTCAATGAAGCAGAACTTGCAAAAGTGCTGAAAAAAAGCCAAAAACTGCATCGAAAAAAAAAATCAAAAAATCGGCTCATTATCAATTTAGCGAACTTGACGTGAAAAAATAGCCCATTGACTCAAAAAAAAAATTCACATAGATCGTCGCCTTTGAATTTATCTGTACAGCGAATTTGAAAAAAAAAACCTTCCTAGTGAGAAAAAAAAAATCAAAAAATTGGCTTATTATCAAGAGAGCGAACTTGACGAGGAAAAACAGCCCATTGTCTCAAAAAAAAGTACATATATACTGTCGCCCTTGGATTTATCTGTACAGCGAATTTGGAAAAAATACCTTCCTAGTGAAAAAAAAATCAAAAAATTGGCTTATTATCAATAGAGCGAACTTGACGAGGAAAAACAGCCCATTTTCTCAAAAAAAAGTACATATAGACTGACGCGCTTGGATTCATCTATACAGCAAAAATTGAGTTTGAAGGGGCCCCTTCTAAAAAAAATTTATAGCTCATCCAGAGGAGATGATTTTCTATCAAGAGATTTCTCAAGAGAGCAAATTTAACCCGAAAAATCCAAATTTTTCCAAGACAAAAATTTTGATTTTTGCCAAAAAAATCCAAAAACCGAAGAAAATTCCTCGGATCAATACAGCCGGTCACGGTCGCCGACACGGCAATTATCCCCCCGTCAAATCCAATAATAATGACGTCATTTGAGAGGCTAATTAGTACTGGAGGCAAAAAAGCGCGCGCGGGCGGTAGGCGGACAATGATGCCCAAATTTGGAAGAAAACTGGTTTTTTCCCTACTTTTTTTTCTCTCTTCTCTCTTGATCGACCAATCCTCCGTGTGCACACAGCCGCAACTCCACAAATAGACCTCTAACAGGTGGATCAAAGCGGAAGGGGCCACTTGAGTGCTTGGTAGTTGCAAAATACTGAGCTTGGTTTCCATGGCAAAAGCTTAGAAATTCAGAAAACATGGTTAAAACTTCCGGAATCCAGTTTTTTTTTTCGTCTGACCTGTCTGCGCTCTCTTTTCTCTTACAGGCTAGGTCATAGAAACAAGAAAACAACATGTAAAAAGGAGAGATCACAGAGAAATAAGCTTTTTTTGAGGTCAATAAAATTCAAAAGCTCATGGTCGCACTGGGAATGGCTCGAGGCTAAAAATATGAAAATCTTACGGTAGTAAAGCCATTCCAAATGCGACCATGATGCTTAGGATTCAAAAAATTTGAAAAAACCCGCTTTTTCTGATGACTGAATTGTGAGAAAACCGAGAATTTCAAAGCAATCTGGACTTTCAAAAAGCCTTAAAATAAAGATGCCTTTGGCTTCTGAAGGAAGTACTTTAGTAAAATTCGATTTTC
This sequence comes from Caenorhabditis auriculariae, assembly GCA_904845305.1. Taxonomy (NCBI): domain Eukaryota; kingdom Metazoa; phylum Nematoda; class Chromadorea; order Rhabditida; family Rhabditidae; genus Caenorhabditis; species Caenorhabditis auriculariae. The sequence goes on from CAJGYM010000092.1 coordinate 89,557, forward strand.
TAGTAAAAACAGTAGATAAGCTATAAATAGCCTCGTAAATCTATACACAAACGATAAAATAAAGAGTTGTGAACATGCGATTCGGCTTGTTTGCCCATCGTGGGGATGATGGAACGAGTTGGATTAGGTTTCGTGGGGGTCCATTTTGAGCGATTTCTGTCTTTCCAAATAGATAGAACGGTTCAATTGGATCATCAATGAAATAATTTATTTCACAGGGGGGAATAATCGGAAATGCTAACGTTTTCAACTTGTGACAAAAAAAATCATCTCACTAAAAATTCGAGCATAACTTCTCACAAGGGAGATCATTTTAATTTGTGGTTGGGATTTTCCTGAAAAATGGCTATAACACTCCTTGATGTATCAGGTTTTAATTTGTGGTTGGGATTTTCCTGAAAAATGGCTATAACACTCCTTGATGTATCAGGAAAAGATTCTGAAAGTCTCATCCTGCACAACTTCCTAGTTCTTAAAAAATAAGGGGATGAAGCCTCAAAACAGCCTATCTTCATGGATTTTGAGGGTTCTCTTCGAAGTTTCTTTTCTCGAAAACTGGGAATTTGTGCAGGTCGATACTTTCAGGATCTTCATCTGGTACATCAAGAAGTGTTCCGGCCAATTTTTAGAAAGTTCCCAACTGCAAAGTAAAATGACCTCCTCTGTCAGCTTGAAGCTTGAAGCCCCTTAAAAATGCCACTTCAAGCTTGAAGCTCAAAAACCTTCGAAATGTTTGTAAGACTTCTGAAAAGCTTTTGGAAAATCCTGAAGCCGAACAGACCACTAGAAATCGGTTAAGATTCGAGAAAATTCAAAAAAAAAACCCTACAAAATGGAAAAAAAAAATCTCATTTCTCCAGCTTTTAATGGTTAGATTTTTCAGCTTCCAATGGTTAGACATTCATAATTCCTTTCATTTTGTCGGGTTTTTTCAATTTTTTTGAATCTGATTCGATTTCTAGTGGTCTTTAATGAAATTTGGATATTAGAGCTTCTACTCGGCTCCAGGATGAGTGGTACTATGAGAAAAAAAAAAAATGGAATTCCTCGACTTTTTTCGAATTTTCATTTTTAAGGACTATTAAATAGCCATCGATAAAACAACCTTAAAATATTTTTGAAAAAAAAACGATCCCTCGAAGAAAAATTCGAATTTCTCAGAGCCTTGTAACCTTTGAAACTACAAAAATTATTGAACCCAACAAAAAAAGAACAAAAATAAAACGTACACTTCTTCCAGAGTAGAGAAACTCCATAAATTGTCGAATAAAGTATAAAGTAGTAGGAAAATCGGCGTGAAATCGGTGGAAAATGGGCGCTTTAGACTCGGCCCGCATGCCTTGTCGCCATGGTGATCCTACTTTTTTTCTACATCTTTTTTGAGAAAAAAAAGTCGATTAACGTCATAATCAATGGGGTTTTAGGAATCGTGCGTCATTGGAGAAATAGAATGTGGGCTTAAAATTATGCTAAATTTGAAAAAAATCATAGGAACTTTCTTGAGTTGGAACCAAACTTTACTAGTTAAAGCCTCAAATAAATATATTTCTAGCAATTTTTTTCAGGTTTTATAATTTTTTTAAATCGTGTTGAAACTAAAAAAACCAGTACCTTCAGTAAAAAAATCATTCTTCCTATAGACAGAAAAAAAATCGACAATTCTACGAAATTTTGAGCTTTGTACATCAAAAAATGGCAACTTTTGAAAATAATACTTTTAATTTTGACAAGAGGTACATTATGGAAGAACATCCATTAGAAAAAAAATAGACAAATCCAAAAAAAAATTCTTTGAAACCGAAACGTGAGATTTATACAGCGCGAAGACTGAAAGTCGAAAAAAAACCATAAAACCGTTTCTCGCTGTAAAACGACGCAATTCACTTCCCTGGAAATAGGGAAATAAAAACTGGGGACAAAACTTTAAATTCCATCAGTCAGAAGTTGAAAAAGAGGAAATGAACCAACCGAATTCCCTAGAAAATGAGAAAAAATTTTTCGAAAATTTCAAGTTGAGATTTTTTTAATAACTTTGTTCAAAGATACGGTACTCAAATCAAACTAAAATTAAATACATAAAATAAGGCTAATTAGTATGAAAAAGATCAGATTCGCCGTGAAGTCTCGAAACATCGAACTACAACGTTTTTCTAAACAAATCGGCCAACTGCAACGGGAAAGAAGAAAAGGCAAACTCAAAATTTTGAACAAGTATTGATCAACGACAGTTACGGTCTCAGACTAAACATGTTTCTGGAAAGAATCTCCTGGCCAAATAAACCAACGGAAAATGATTCCAGCTTAAATCTGTGATTTAAAAAGACAAAACGAGATCTTTCAAGCAGCAGAACGCTCAACGTGACTCAAAAAAAGCTCATTTTCAATGGGAGAAGTCGAAAAATTTGGTTAATCAATAAAAATAACATTTCTCTAGCCGATCAAGAAGTATTCAGTTGAAGTTTCAGAGAAAAATAAAAATCTGGATCAAAATCAAAATCCTAACGAGTCCAACCGAAAAATCATACCTAGAAGGCCAAAAGATGATATTCAACAAGATTAAAAAGAAGACGCACCAGACGGAAAATAATGCAAGCTTGAAGCTGATTTTACCAGAACAAACACTTTTCAAACACCAAAATGCTCCAAATGATTCAAAAAGAGCTCATTTTCAATCAGTTCGAGCGAAAAAAGATTCAGAAAGCTCAAAAAAGGGAACGGTACAGTTCTTCTAGCGAAGAAAACCACACGGGAATAATTCAAGCTTCAGTTTACCAGAAAAAAAAACACGGTCCTCCGAGCACCAAAATGCTCCTGGTGGCTCACAAAGAGCTCATTTTCAATCAATTCGAACGAAGAGTAAGATTCAAAAAGCTCAAAAAAGCATTGTTGTTCTGGCCAAAATAACCAGACGGGGAATGATTCAAGCTTGTTTCCACCAGGACAAGAGCGACTTTTGAAACACCAAAGTGCTCCAGTTGATTCAAAAAGAGCTCTTTTCAATCAATCTGAGCGAAAAATAAGATTCGAAAGCCTGAAACATGGAACGGTACAGTTGTTCTGGCCAAGAAAAAGGGACCGGAAATGAAAAACCACGATTTTCCAAGCACCAAAATGCTACTACTGATTTGGAAGAACCCAATTTTCAATCGAAAAAGACGGAAAATTCCACCGAAAAGCTCAAAAAAAGGGAACGGTACAGTTGTTCCGGCCAAGAAAAAGGGACCGGAAATGAAAAACCATGATTTTCCAAGCACCAAAACGCTCCAGTTGAATCAAAAAGAGCTCTTTTCAATCAATCAGAAGGAAAAATAAGATTCAAAAAGCTTAAAAAAAGAAAACGGTGTAGTTGTGCTGGTCCAGGAAAGGAAAGAGCCTCAGAGAGGCGCCTGAGCCAGCCAACAAACAAGGGCGGATGGAGTGTGTCCTTGTACGGGGCGCCGCTCTCAATTCTTCCAACAATAGGGCCAACACCACCTCCATCTCCCCCCTACCAAAGCAGCAAAAAGGCCTCGACACCATGCCCTCCTCGAGATCGGTTGTTTGAACAGCAGAAGCTGAGTTCCTTCCCCCCAGGCGCTCCTGTTCGTTCATTTGAACTTGACTCGTTTATTCGTCATTACTCAAATGTTTTCTTACACTTAGGAACTCCAGAGTGGTCTCTATAGGGGTCTTGGAGGGCCTTCTCTCGGGACCACTTTAGCAAACTCTACAGGGGTCCCTAGAAATGGCAAAAGTGGCCCTTATTTTCCCTACCCTTCCCTAACGCCTATAGGGACCACTAGAGCTTGCGGAAGTGATCCCTATAGGGGTTATGAAGGGTCTTCTCTAAGGACCACTTTAGCAAACTCTACAGGGGTCCCTAGAAATGGCAAAAGTGGCCCTTATAGAGATCCTCTTCTCCTGAACCCTTTAGGGGCCACTGAAGCTTGCTAAAGTGGTCCCTATAGGGGCTTTAGTTAGGGGCCTTTATATAGGACATGATAGTCGATGATTTCATGGACTTTATGCGAAGAACTAATTTTGAATAAAATTTAAAAAAAAACCTCTATAGGGACCACTTTTTTTCGGCCCCTAATGCTTGAAAATCAGCGCCCAGAGAGAAAAATCAAAAAAACTTGTAAAAAGAAAAAAAGTTTCAAAAGCATTCTCACTATATTTATACACTTTTTTAAAAATTTTCAAACTCAACAAAAATAGATGAAGCAAAACACGAGCATATTTTTTTCAAAAAGCATCTCTCTCAATTGATGTTTTGTGTACAGAGGAAATATAAATAAATAATATTTTTTTCAGCGATTTCTATTTTTTTGGCTTGTTCAATAATAGTTAGACAATCACGTGGAAACCATGAAAAGGTTTTTTTGGATATTACGGTATTCGATGAGAGAACAAGTGAAGTTACGGTAGTAGGTTTCAAAATTTGAACTTTCTCTGAAACGGAAAAATTTTCACATCTATAAACTGAATTTGAATCGATAATTAAACGGGGAACCCGATTCGCATCATTTTTGAGACGATCTGACCTGTCTGCGCTCTCTTCTCTCTCATCGGCTCTACATAGAAACAGAAAAAAGAGCACTTGAGCTTAAGAGAGCGCAGAGAAACCCGCAAATCTCAATTTTTAATAAATGACGGTGATCTTCTTATAACTAAGGTTCTACAGGAAAAAGTTGACTTTTCAAAAGTATACATTATTTTTCTCGCTGACATCATGAGAAGCTTCGAAAAGCCGCTGTTTGCGTTGAAAAAGTCAACAAACAGGTAAGAGAAAGTGAATAACAAGGCGATTACTTGTACCTAATTGCATGGATGGCTAGGAAAAACAGGTGTAAGTAGTTGCTTTGTACTAAAAACAGTGTTTTGTGAAGTTTCAACAGAAGTGGGTCCAAGCCTTCAAATCTTAAAAATTCAGCAAAAATGATAGGACCGTAATTTTTTTTTCTGATCAAGATCAGGTTCAATTTTTGTCGATATGAGATTTTTGAACCCATAAGCTCAAAAACCCGGATTTTGCCTGAATTTTGACGTTTTTGAAGACTTCTGGGGACTTGAGATACTGAAGAAAAAATGGCAAAAATATGATCTTCCAGCGGCGGGATTGATCCAGCGACCTTTTTATCTACAAACAAGAGATTCGCCACTGATCTACGGAGAGCAAAATTACATCTCTATGCTTTTTCATCATTAGTATGGTCTGAATATCGTGTAAGAGTGGAATTAAAAGCAAAAAGGAGTCTCCTAGCCGTGGGATCGATCCAGCGACCTTTTTGGTGATAGTTTAGAGGATTAACACTGAGCTACAACAAGAGGAGATCCTTGTTTCACGCTTTTTCATCATTAGTATGTATGATCTGAATATCGTGTAAGAGTGGAATTAAAAGCAAAAATGAGTCTTCTAGCCGTGGGATCGATCCAGCGACCTTTTTGGTGATAGTTTAGAGGTTTACCATTCAACCACAAAAAATTTGATGATCTATCATCTACAGCAAGCTCAGATTCGATTCACGTCAATAAATCAACAAATTCTAGTCCCAGCTCTAGAAAAACCTCCAAAAAAGGGGCCTGGAAAAGTAGAAATTCGGGTCCGACGTCAACCGCGTCGAGAACCAATTTTCCGCCACTGAAGTGTGATTCAGTCGTCGGCAACCGATTTTTGTGGCTATTCAACGTGAAATAACGTGTACACGCCGTGAATGAAAAGAACGGAAAGAGAAAAAAAAATCTCGTCAAACATTTTGAGGGAAAAAGCCGCTCACTTCACCTCATTTTTTTTTTCAATTTATCTTGAATAGTTTTTTTTTTCTGACCAGGATATTATACAGAACCGGAGAAGGTGGAGAAATATGAAAAGTACGAAAAATTGGGGGAAATGGCTCAATGAGGGGTGTAATTGCGCTCCAGTGACAAATATAAAAAATTTCGAGGCCAGAATTAATTTATGCAGATTGTTGGTAATGAATCTGAGGTTAAAAAAATCAATTTGATGCCAGAAAAATTATCCACAGTTCACTTTTTTTCCGAAACTCGGGTCCCTATGAGGTTTCCAGAGCTTTTTGATAGAAAATAAATCATCACTAGGTGAAAATTTCAAATACAATTCCTTTTATGCGTCAAGTGCGCTCTATTGGACAAATACTATTCCAAAAAACGTCTACGTTTTTAAAATTTTTATAACTTTTTTCTAAAAACTAGAAGCTTTTCTGAATCTGAAGCACCACTAAAACAAACGTTCCACTATCAAGTTCAAAAATCTCCCAGCAGAAAATGACTAATTTACAAAAGCCCTTGGAGAGACCGAAAAAGTGTTGCGAAACAACTGATTCATTCAGAACCCGGTCCACGTTTTTTTTCCTTTCTTCTTTTCCTCCAACAACCATTGAAAAGACAACAAAAGCGGTAAAACTCAATAATGTTATTGGAAAGTGAAAGAAGTTGGCAAAAAGTCAACAACGAGTTCTTTGAAGAAAGTTAAAGAGAACTTTAAAAATTTCATTCTTTGGTATCTCTAAGAAATACAAGCTTTCAAAAAGACACTTTTAAAGTTAATCAGCTGAGAATATCTGTTAAAACTCTTGACGATCGGCGAATCTTTCCGTAGCTCAGTGGTAAGAATCCAATCTGTCAATCAAAAGGTCGCTGGATCGACCCCCCTGCTTGTAAGTCAATTTTTGCCATTATCAGTTAAATTTGTGGATTTTTAACATAAAAAAGGCCGAAAGAACAATGCAAAAAACTGTCACAACAGCTTAAAATTGAGCGTATTAACTTCCTTCTACTTTGGCTCAATGGAAAGTCTCCAGTCTGTCACTGAAAAGGTCGCTGGATCGATTTCCTTGCTTGTAAGTCAATTTTTGCCATTATCAATTAAAGTTGTGGATTTTTTACATCAAAAAAGCCAAAAGAACAATGCAAAAAAATCTGTCTTAAAAGCTTAAAATTGAGCATATCTGTTCCCTTCTACTTTGGTTCAATGGAAAGTCTCCTGTCTGTCACTCGAAAGGTCACAGGATCGTTCCCAGACGCATTTTTGCCATTTATAAAATCCCAACAGAGCTTTGATAGATGTCTTACCAAAATTGAAAGTCGAACTTTTTCAAAAAAATAAACAGAAAGTTACAAAAAACCCAATCAACCATCTACCTAACGGTGAAGCCAATATGAACCCTCGAAAATCTGGATTTTTCAACAGGTTTCGCATTTGTTTGCTTTTCTGCGCGCTATCGATTGAACCAACATGGTTGGCTTCTGGGAAAACACTGGGACAGTGGGAAAATTACGATGGGAAATTAATAAATCTTCGGAAATAGAAAAAAATGTTTTATAATGAAAAATCAGCGTTGGAGGGAGGCTAATGGAGCGAAAAAAATTCAGAAAAAAGGCTTTAAAATTTTTTTTTGTGAAATTTTATTACTATGACCTCTTCTTAGCTTTGAGAAAAATTTGAAAAATACAAAAATGGAAAAATTAAATTTTCAATGAGTTCTCAGTTCCAAAAAAAAATACAAAATTTCTCAGGCTCAAGCCTAAAATTACTGTACAACCCTCTCATTTTTGCACACTATTTCTCTATCGTTCTAGGACTTTTTTTCACAAAAAGACAATGAATTTCAAGTGGTTTCTTAGCCAAAAAATCAGCCTTTTTTGGTTCAAATAATAAAGAAACTTTTTTTACAATCTTCAACAACTGTGCTCAATAAAAAAACTGAAAAATCAAAAATTTTATAAAAACTTTTTCCAAACCCACCACATAACTTTCCGCGTCGCGCTCTTCAGCAGAGCTATTCATTATGAAAAGTCAGGAATTAAGAAATATAATTATGTGAAGCCAGGAATAGCTCGAAAAGGGCTGACAGGCCGAATTTGGTGAAGAAGACAGGGTGGAGCTTTTTCGGTGGGGGTCGGTCTATTTGCTGTTTGGACCGGGGCAGCGAAGAATGGGAAGTGAGAAAGAGAAGCAAATTGACGCCCTCGCTAGGGGCGAATCCTTATCAAACGCCATCGAAATGCTGATAGCGTCATCAGGAATGGATCACCGAGGGCTTTCGATGAAGCTTAACATTCCTCGCCGTTCTGTTGTTCGTCTTGAGGTGTTGGATCAGAACGTGTGATAATGTTCAATTTTTGTCCATAGAGCGAACTTTGACAAAGTAGGAAGCTTTATTTTTAGACGTCCGGGACATAAATCTCGCTGCAAGAGAATGGTTAAGAGGTGCTAAAAACAGCTGACACACGGGAAGTGCAAAAGGTCAAAGTACTGGAATTCAATGAAACTTGGTATATAGGTACTTTCGGACATGCTGAACCCAAAGAAGTTGAAAAAAGTACGCCTTCTTGGTTCTAGTCGAATTATGGTCTCTCAAAGTCAGAAGACAAACCTGACTTCAAGGGAGTGCCTAAGAGGCTCTAAAACCCCTTCAGTGATCATTTAAGGGGTCAAAAAAGTTCGAGAGAAGTGGAGAGAACCTCAGAAATATCGGACAAATTAAAAATTAATCAAACACTGGAATCTACCGGAATCAACCTCCAGGAGGTCATTTTTTTTTTAGCCATTCTTTGAGAACTTCGAAACAGCCTACTTCAAGTGAGGGCTTAAGAGGAGTAAAAACCACTTGAGTGATCACTTAATGGCTCAGAAACGTTCGAAAGGCGTGGAGAACACCTGACGCTTCTCGTGGAACAACAACCTCGAACAGAATAAAAAAAAGTCAATGAAAAAAAAATAGGAAACTAGCGTTTGAACTTTGAACAAGATAAGGGAATAAAATTTTTTTAGAAGCTCAAAAACTTATCCAAAACACTCTTTGACAGATCAGAAGTCTGAATCTGAACATCTTGAAGTCTTTTTAAACACCATCAAAATCCACTGAAAGAAAAGGAATGTGAGACCTCGAGCTTCAGAAACTAAGGATTTTGACAAGTCTATACTCTCAGGATCTATACCAAAGAGTGTTCTGGCCAATTTTCCAAAAGGTCTCAACCAAAAAGTTAACATTTTCTTTGTCAAAAGCCATTTTTTCGGGAAACATAAAAAGCTCAGGACTATCAGTTTATCACAGGCTTTTCGATGAAGCTTAACGTGTCTTCGTGTTCATTTGCTCGTCATGAGGCGTTAACGCGGCGAAAATAGTCCGATAACCTTGCAGTTAAGCTTTTTCATCAATAAAGCAGGATTGAACGGTTCCTTTTGCAGAAAATTACGCAAATTTATCATGAAATCTCTCAGAAATGGAAATTTTTGATTTTTTTTTTTGATTTAATTTAAATCAAGCTTATCTTCCAGCTTATAATAAGGATTTTTCTTTGTAGAACCAGTTTTTTTTTTCTCAAAAAGCCGAAATTTCACGTTGAAAAAATTTCGAAGCTTAAAAAATGTAACTAACTTTGAAAAATTGCCAAAAATGATTCTGTTGAACCTGTTTTTTCTGGATTCAAAAGCGCATGAAATTCGAAAAATCGCCTAAAAATTCTCGATTTTCGAGAGATCTACAATGTTTCCGCGTTCATATTTTACATTGGATCATTCATCAAACCTTCAAATTTGCAAAAAACATTCCATTGAACCCAAATTTTTGCCCAAAAACGAATAAAACTCAAAAAACTCGCAAAATCCTCTCGAAAAATCTCGATTTTCAAAAATCTTCTATGTTTCCAAGCCCATATTTTACATTGGATCATCCATCAAACACTGGCGAACGCCTTATCAGCCCCCATGCGCCGATGAAATAATCATATCACGTCGAATTGTCAATATTTGGCCGTCCCGTGTCGCGCATTATGGAAAGAAAACCGAGGTGCGGCTGAATTTTCGGCCAAGTTCAACGGGACACGGCTCAAATTTCTTTACACTTTGAACACTTTACATCGTGTTGTTTGGATTGGGTGATGTTACAGATTACAAAAAGGATAAAATGAGAGAATTTCTTATCAGAAAAAATTGAAAAAGAATTTCATCAATGGAGCAGATTATCTTCTAGAAAAAAGCTACTCTCAAATATTTCACTTTAACAAGGGAGCAGCAGATTTCCTTCTAGAAAAAAAAATTTTTTTGTCGATGGAGCAGACTTTCTTCTAGAAAAAAGCTAATTTTTAAAAATCTAGTTTCATCGAAGAAGCAGATTTTCTTCTAAAAAAACCTGTTCAAAAAAATGTTTATCAATAGAGCATACTTTCTTCGAGAAAAAAAAGCCACCTTAAAATATTCTTTTATCAATGAAGCCCACTTTCTTCTAGTAGAAAGCCACACTTTCAAACTGAACCGTTTTTTTTTTCGCCTCTTAAAAAAGCTTTCCTGTAAATTAAAAAAAATCCGGAAAATTCATAGAAAAAAATCTACAGTACTCGGAACGAAAACTTGAACAAGAAAAGTCTAGAGAAGTTATTCTGAAGACATTCCTACACCTCCTAAGAATAGAACCAATAAACTCGGATGTTCATTGGTTCTCTGACTGAAAAATCTCGTTTTTTGCGCTCCTCCAACAGATTATGTGGTGTTCCAGCTGTGGATCTTGCGATTTTTTGGTAAGAAAATTCGGCTATTTTTTCAAGTTATTCCAACGAATAGTCAAGAAACAGAAACTTGGGGGAAAATCGAAGAAATTCGACGCTCTCAAACGCTGCAATTAGCTGGACTTTACGGTCAATTTGGGCCTTGGTTCCTGTGAAAAATCGGGTCAATCCTCATCGTTTTCCACTCAGAGTTAAGTATAGGCTCAGCCTTGAGAAATTTGGGCCCAGAATAACTCTTTCGTAACTTGGAGCCTCGTTTAAAAGAAAAAAAAAATCGAGGAACTATGATTTTTTTTTCAAGAAACTGAAACGTAAATCAGTTCATTGCTTGGGGGAAAATTGTTATTAGTTAAAAATAATAAAGTTATCTGAATAAATTTGAAGCCAATTTTTGCGCATAACTTCAGCGTCATTTGGAGCTTGGTTCCAAAAAAAAACAAGAAAAAACAAGAAAAAAAAATCATAAAGTTAGCTGATTATCTCAGCGTCATTTGGAGCCTTTTTGAGGTAAAATGAAGGAAAAAGACGATTTTCACTAATATTTCAAAGTCGGTCATTTGGAGCATCGTTTAAAGAAATGACATGAAAAACCGTCAAGAAAAAGTGCATTCTAAAAGCTTTTCTGATCTCTATAACACTGATTTTCCTAAACATGAAAGATTGAAAAAACATGATTTTGGCAGAAATTTCAAAGTCCGTCATTTGGAGCATCGTTCATAAAAGTTATATAAAAGTCTGTTCAGAAAAAGTGCATTTTAAAAAATTTAAAGTCCTTAAAATCCAGATTTTCTCAGAAAGAGAGAATATTGAAAAACTAGATTTTGGCAGATTTCAAAGCCCGTCATTTGGAGCATCGGAAAAAAAAATGAAAGACTGTTCAAAAAAAGTGCATTTTAAAAAGCTTTCAGATCTCTACAACACTGATTTTTCCTACACAGAAAAAAAAGAAAAAAAAACATGATTTTGGCAGGTCCGTCATCTGGAGCATCGTTCAGAAAAATCGTACAAAAGACCGTCGAGAAAAAGTGAATTTCAAAAGCTTTAAGACTTCCAGATTTTACTAAACAGAAAATATTGAAATAAAACATAATTTTGGCAGATAATTCAAAGCGTCATTTGGAGCATCGTTCAAAAAAAAAATCACATATAAACCCGTCAAAAAACATGAATTTTAAAAGCTGACAGACCTCCAAAACTTAAACTTCAACACCAAGGCTAACAAAACCCTTCAGAAAAAAAAAACTGAGCGATGAATCATAGTGATAATCAAAGCGTGGCGAGAAAAATAGATACAACGGGCCAAAGTCAACGGAAATTTTTTCTTCTTCTCCTGAGGCAATGTGTCATCCAAAAACACACAGGTGGGTTTCGCCACGATCATTCGTCATGTGAAGGGAGAAAAATTGAAGAAGACTAGGAAAGGACAAAAAAAATTTTGATTTGATCTGGAAGTTGTAAAATAGGTCTGAATAGAAAGTTTTTCAAATTTTCGTGGTTTGAATTATCTCTAACTAGACTCCAGATGACAGCTGGAAAATTCAAAATAACTGATTTTTCTAGATTTTTTCTCGAACGAAACTCCAAATTACGGCGTAAAATAGCTGATTTTTCATTATTTAATATAAATGAAGTCATCAAGAAATCCTATATCTCGGATATTTTTTTCTCGGATAAGAAACAGAAAGCAGGTTCCAAAAAAAAAAAAACAAGTTGATTTATTCCTCTCGATTTTCTCGAACGATACTCCAGATTACGAATGAAAAGAGCCGATTTTTTTTCTACAAATGAACTCTCAAAAATTCCATTTATTCCAATATTTTCTGGCAATTTGAGAGAATCGAGAAAAAGACAAGGAGCAGGCCCTAATATAAATTCGAAGAAAAATCATTCTTCAACATTTTCTCGAACGAAACTTCAGCTTACGGCGAATATAAACCTGATTTTTCATAAAACCATGCAAATAAGTAATCAAAAAGTACACTTTCTCAAGTTTTTTTTCGTGAAGAAGACAAAAAAGCAGTCCTCTCTGCAGTAGTTATACTATAATAACAGCAAACAAGTCGGTTTTTCTGCACCACTCGAAAAATTTTTTGCTTACAAGTGGATATTGTCGGACGACACTCGTGCACGATTCCACGCGTGACGTCACATTATTTGAGCATTCATGAAAAGTTTTACGAGGTACAGGGAAAGGAGGGTTTTGAGTGGTTTTTTTGCGGTTGAAAAATGTTCTTCTTAGAAAACCCATAGGGGCCGGAAAAGTGGTCCCTATGGGGGTGAAATCAAGGTGATCCCTATAGGGTTTTTAGGTCTGGCCCCTTAGCCTCTAAAGCTTAAGTGGACCCTATAGAGGTCTTTCAATATCATTCTAAAAAACGCTTATTTATTAATTTTTTCGCATGGAAATGTTCTTCGCGAAGAGTACGTAAAAATTATTGACTAGGATTTAAATTTAAAACCCCATAAGAACCACTTTTGCAAAGTTTAGTGGTCCCTATAGGGTTCGGTAGAGGTTGCCCCTAGAGAGGACCCACCAAGGGCTTCTAAGGTTGCCCCTATAAGGACCACTCTGGAGATCCCAAGTAATAATGAAGTTTCAAAAAAATTTGAGGCATTTTCTAGCAACTTCAAATATCTGGATGTCTTCAAAAACACTTTTCAGAGCTTAAAATCAAGCTTTTACCTGTCGAAACTTCAATAAAAGTGCAAAAATCGAAGAAAGCCAAAAGAGCCCAACTAACAAACAAACACACGTGTGAAATGAATTCAAAATCGACGTCAAAAGTGAGATATTGAAAAGGGGCGTGGCCCGACCGGCGCCGGTTCTCGCCAGCCGGCCACACACACACGTCCAACGCAACGGCTAATGGAGTTTCTTTCCGGCTTATGTTTGGCTGTTTGTTTTCAAAGTGAAATCCGAGCCAAAATACGGAAACAAAAAAGTCTAAACCGGCGACGCTTATTTGCCGTGTGAAATTTGGTTCGACTGGATTTCCGATGCGTGAAGATGAACTGTTCAAAAAGACCAAAAGTCATGTTTTTAATAAAGTCTTCAAGAATCTTTATAAGGAAGAAAGATTCGTTTTTCTTCCGCGACTTTTCAAAAATTGATCATAATACTTTTTGAGAACGCCTAGAAAGCCCAAAATTGCCTAGTTTCTAAGAAAAATATCTGAAATTCTCAAACTAGCCATTTCAACGCTATCCGGTGGTTTTCTTCTAAATTAAGCTCTTATTTTTTGAAACCTAGGAAGTTTTTGGTTTATTACCAAGTCATTCCAATATTTCATTCACATTTACTGTTTTTCAAACTTAGATACTTGGATGAGACAAAGGAATCAGAACTTTTCAGGTATAAAGTTTTTCCCTAAAAAACAGGATATTCTTCGAATGCCTATAGAAAAAATTCATTTTCCTACATGACTCCATTAGATAAAGTGATAACTAATCTATTCGCCAAGTCTAAAGAATTTTTAACACGGACAAAGTACAAAAGGTTTCAAAAAGGACTTTTGGAAAGAAGGGCCTTTAAATGGCCTTTTTCTGAACCTTTTTTTGGAAAGGACCTTTTGAGCGGGTGTAAAAAAATGAAGGCGGAAAAAAGGTGGAAAAAGGAGATTTCGAGAAACTTTTGACACATTTTGAGGAGCTCGAAAAGAGCTTGAGGCTCTTCTTTTGAGGTCATTTGGACATTTTCTGGGAATTTTTGTTGATATGCTTGAAAATCTCAAAAAAGGAACTGACGTCGAGGCCAGACGACTCGAAGACGTCGGTCATCGCCGCGACGCCTTCATCCTCGCTGGCGCCGCCTTCCGTCGGCTTTTTGGCCATCCGACGAGCCGCCAGCGTCGGCTCCGAATCGCTCGGCATTTCTGAAAGTTCTAAGATTTTCTCAAGTTTTGGAACGACAGCAAATTAAAAACGACCAAGAAAAAAAAGAAAAGGAAAAAATATGAAAAAAAAAGATTTTTCGGCATCTGTCAGTGTTCTAAAATCTGGGCTTTCTGTTAAATTCCAAAAAGGAGTGAAATTTGGACTATTGGAAACCAAGGCAACGGGAAAGTTTGAGAAAAGAGGCGGAGCAAAATAAAAAAAAGCAAAAAAAAACGAAATTGCAATTTTTCAACTGTCAAAATGAGAAGCTGTAGGGCATAATCTTGAAAAAAAAGAACTAAAGAAAAATTAATTTTGAATGAGAGAACTGTAGGTCAAAGGCTACTGACGTGAAGATCAAAAAAAAAAACTAGGATTCAGAAAAAGGCGGGAAAATGTGTGGATTCAAATCTTGAAGTTTCATGAGATCAAACATTAGGTTTTCTAGTTATGAAGACAGGTTAGCTCAGATTAACACAAACTCTCTTTTTAGAAGACGAGTCGAATTTTGTCTAAGAACACTACATAAAATTTATATTAAGGAGAGTCATTTGCCAGTTTCTCACAGTGTTTTCAGGAGATCAAATTCGGTACGTGCTCCATCACGTCTTATCAGAGTAGGGATTCGTTTCGAAAATTTCTTTGAGACGTTCATCCCTCTTTGGAATAAACTGGCTACATTGGGAAACCTCAATGTTTCTCCAGATCGTTTCAGGTCTTTGTTACTATCCCTCGATAACAATTTCCTTTTTGGATCTATTCCCAGCAGACTCCGTTGAACCAGGTACCCGTGCTTTAGCCCTACTCTAATCCATCTTATGCGCGTCTATATCATTACAAACGATTAAATTCCCCACTCACCTGTGCTACACTGTGTCATAACTTATACTTTCTTTTTCTATTTACTTTTTTTACCTTTGTGCAATCCTCACCTCTTATTCTTTCATTACTGGCTCAGAGGCTCGTGAGGGGCCTCAAGTGCCTTTTTATTTATTTATTTCAGGCTTAATGCCAAATTTTTTTCTCTTTTTTTCTGTACATGTTATTTTTGTTCTGCCTGTAAATAAATAATATTATATAAGTTCTTAACAAGCTGAATTTTTGACATTTTTTCGACGCGTTCAACGAGTTCGAGGTCAACTAGGTCAGCCTGTCAAAACCTCAACCAAAAGGTTCAGAAGCCTATGTAGTTTTTGTGGTGAAAGTATGGTTCAAAAAAAAGCAACACGAATTTTAAGTGGCATCGCTCTTCTCGGAGAACGTTTTCTTCAATAATTTAGATCCCTGTAACGATTTTATCAAGTTTCAAATGAATTAAATCGAGGAAAAAGGGCAAAAAATAATACAAAACCCGTCAAAAATATGCTTCATTTTCAGCAAAAGGTCCTGCAAAATGAACAAAACGGAAGGAAGAGAATATAAATTCGAGTAAAATGGGGAAAACCCCGTCAAGAACTCATATTTCACTCATGTTATGTGAAAAGGACGAGACCTGAAATTGAGAAGAAAACGAAAAATCGGGCAGAGATTTCAGGATCTTCACGAAGAAAAAAAACAGAGAAGAAAACGGGACCTGAGGAGGGATCGGAAAAAACGATGGCTAGGGAGAGCATGCTGTGATTTACGGAGCTCTTCGATTTTCGTTTTTGATCGAGGCCAGGTTAAATATTGCGTCTTTTGGACTCAGGCCTTTTTTCACTAGAAATGTTGCTCCAAGGATAAAACTGTAGTTTTCAAAAAAAAATTTTGGAAACCTACTTAGGAACTCCAGAGTGGTTCTTATATACATGGAGGTCGCTCTATAGGGGTCACTGAAGCTTGAAAAAGTGGCCCCTAGAGGGGACAGGCTAGTCGAATATATGAAGAAACAGTTCCATGCGAAAAAATTCGATAAATTAGCGTCATTTGAATGAAAAATTATTGAAAGGGGATGACTTGATCAAGTTCGTCTTTTCCAACCTTAAGATCCCTTGAATTTTCCCCTCTAGTGATCACTTTACATCAACCTATAAGGGCCACTAAAGCTTGCAGAAGTGGATCGTATCGCGGATTTCTTTTTTAATTTTCAAACCTGAATAAAAAATTAATAAACTCTCTAGGGACCACTCGAGCTTTAGTGCGTTGAGTACCCTAAACCCCTATAGGGACCACTTAAGCTTTACCCCTATAGAAAGCACTATTGTGTCTCCTCTGAGGGCTGTTTTCACTAACCCCTATAGGGACCACTCAAGCATTCCTTGGTGTGTATTTTCTAAACCCCTATAGGGACCACTTAAGCGTTCCTTGGTATGTATTCTCTAGACACTTTCAAAGATCAATACTTGACCGGAAAGGCTAAATTTTCTCGCAATTCTTCGCTCCATTGATAAATTTGCTTGTTTTAGGAGGAAAGTTCGATTTTTTGTTCTATGATTAATCTTTGAACGAATCTTTTTTTTAATCCACTCGAATTTCAAAGAAAAAAATTTTTATTTGGAATGAGATCGAGGTCAAGAAACTCTTCTTTACGGCCGGAACGAACGAACGAGGCGAATTGGAAAAAAAACCAAACAATACACTAAAATGTTTGCTGAAAGTTTTGGCGGCGGAAAAAAACGGGACGAGAAAAACGGGGTGAGAAATGCACACAATTCATGGGGAAGCTATGAAAACAAAAGAATTTTTAAAAAAAGGTGGCATGGCTCAGTTGGTGAAGCATACTTCTAACGTCAAAAGGTCGCTGGTTCGAGTCCCCTGAAGGTTTTTTCGATCTTGAAGAACACGAAGAACCAGTGAGAAAGGCCAGTGAATCGAAAAGATTGAAAGGTTGAGATAAAGCCGAAAAAAAACGCGATTTTCAGCCAAAGATTACACAGAAGATGAATCTATTAAAACCGAAAAATGTCTACTTTTTCATTTCTTTTAGCTTGAAAGAAAAGTTGCTGTGATCTCAAAAAATGCTTCTGATAAGAGACCTTTTGTTGGTGATAAGAAACCGAAGGCAGAGTTTTTTCCGTCTTCTTTGTCACGAGCCATGATATTTCTTATTCGGAAAAAAAGTCAGAAAATAATAAAAAAATATGAACTCGATTTAATGGCTAGAACAGGAAATTTCCGGAAAAAGTCAATTTTTGTTCAAATTTTGAGCGGAAAAAAGTCGAAAACTCTTAGAAATTGATTAAAACCGCGACGCAACCGCTCCGCATGACACAGTCACAAAATTAATCAACGGAAAAATGGAAAATCCTATTAAAAAGTGATACTCTTTCTCATTTTCAAGTTCGGATTTTTTTAAAAAAATAAATAAAAAAATATTTTTTTCAATACGAAGTTTATACACCGTAGAATCAAAATTAAGAGAATGATAGAAATAAAAAAATTTTTGAAACCAGAAAAATGACGGCAGGAAAATTTCGATTCGTATATTTTTAAACCCATGGAATCGAGAGGGAGTCAAGATAAACAAACCATTTTGAATAAACTATTTTTGTTTTCTCGTCAAAGTTTATTTTTTGGAGTTGGAGAGAAAAAAATGAAATGATAAACTGAAAAAAATATTGTAAAATGATAAAAAAAAAAAAAAATGATGAGAAATTGAATGGAAACCTAAAAAAAAAATCCGGCTTGACAAGACTTTTGAAATATAGAGATAAGTCGATGGAAAAACGAAAAAAAGTTATTATTTCTTATTATAAACTTTTCTGAAAAACTGGGATCTCAAAAAAACAAAAAAATAAATTCTTGGCACCTTAAAATCAGACTCCAAAACCTTGTGATCAAACTGAAAAAAAATTCAAGTTTTCCAATTTTTTTAAATCTTCACAGCGCAAAGAGCTAATATTTTTTTCAATAATCTTTCAATTTCTCCGCCCACTTTAATTAATACCATTGAAAAGTCAAATCCTACTTCCTTTTTTTCTCAAAAAAATGATTCAAAAAAATGTCAAAAAAAATTCAAAAATAATACAGTTTTTACATTGCTGTAAAATCCAAAAAAATATCAAACTTCTCAAAAAAGTTCCCAAGAAAACCGATGAGAAAACTGTAAAGGAAACGGAAAATAAACGAAGAAATGAATGGCAGGTGGGGCCGGACAAGGTCGTCTTCTAATTACGTCGTTATTCGATTTCAAATCGCACTTTAAAAAAACTTCCTATGGTTCTGAGACTAAAAGTTCTTTTAAACCAATAAAAAAATTTAAAAAAAGACTTGACAGCAAAAACGAAAAAAATCTCGAATCAAAAAAACTTTTTTTCTTGGAACTAAAATCCTCAAACTTTAAGAAAACCATCTAAATGCACTAAAAATGTTTTTCGTTTTCCTCTAAAAATAAAAATTTTTCTGTTTTTAAACCTACCAAAAAAAGTTATCTGACCAACTTTGAAACCCTCCCCCATCAAAAAAAATAAGACAACTTCCTTCTAGAGATCTGCCTTACTTTCCTCGGAATTCACGAGAAATAAATCAAAATTCATACAAGAGAAATCGAGAGAAACGAAAAGAGAACCAAAGAAAAAGGGAAGCGTTTGGAGGGTTATTATCCGGATAATACGGAGCGAAATCGGTCGATTGTGATCGCCGACGATGTCTATCTATTGTCGAGATTTCCCCCGCTTGCGCAACTGCTGTTTCAGCCCGAAATTGTCCCGAATTTGGAACGGAGAGGCTTTTCCGGGTGCAACAGAGCACAAAAGAAATGGAAAAAATATTTTCCGCCATTTCCTGGAAGGTCACTTTTGCGTACGGTTTGGAATTTGCTCAAAAAAATCTTTGATGGACTGGGAATCGATCCCTCATATTCCCTATCTGCGCAAACTTTTCGTTTTGAAGATATGATTTTTTAAAGTTTTTACCCTTAACCATGTAGCGCTGTTTGGCAGGAATCTAGCCGCGCCACCAGCCGTTTCATGACAGCTTGCAGCGTAGTGCAGTGGCTAGAGCGTTAGCCTGGGGAGCCTATAACGAGGGTTCGAATCCTTTCGCCGCTATCTTCTTTTTGCCCTTATTTTTTCGACAGAAATGTCGAATTTTCCTTATTAAAACAGACTATAAGATGGCCTCGCCATTGGTTCATTGAATTTTCTACTTTTTTGATCCGATAAGAGTTCGTAAGGAGACTATTTATGAGAGAAAAATATTCAATGTCTGAAGACGGATAATAATCAAATATTAGTTTCAGGAGAACCGTAGTGAGATTCGGAAAATTAGTTCAAAAAACTGTTTCCAATTGACTTTTTCTTTGGTCCGAAATTCTTTTTTGTTTGTTCTTTCCTTACTGTCCTCACCAAGAAAATAACCAAATTTCCTGAAATATAAAATTTAAAAAAAAACGTTTCTTGAAAGAAAAATAAAGATTTCAGACTTGTTCCGAAGTTTTTTTTTTATCTACTGGGGGAAAATATTTTCTCATAAGGAGCAGGTGAAAAATGAATTTCAGTCAGAGAATGCTTTTTCTCTCAAATTTTCGAAATTTTGTTCCTATTTCAAGTGCTCCATCTTGTCTTGGAACCAATGTATGAACATCAAATTTGTTCTAAAGCTGAAATTTTTTTGGAAACGGGAATCTTTTTTCAAAATAAATCAAAAAAGCTTCTTGAAGATTACTTGAAAATAATTAAAAATATCAAAATTTTCAAGAAAGGATCTCAAAAAAAGCTTCAATCATAAAAATAAGGAGGTTTTTTTAAAAAATAACCGGAAGAACATGGAAAAATCTATGCTGTCTGAATGGTTGTAATATCATGAAAACCAGGAAAAATATTTAAAATTATTAAAAAAATACTCAAAAACCCAGTCCAAAAAGCAAATTTATTCTACGAATTGTAGAATAAGACAACACAGAAGAGTTCTCATTCTCAGTCTCATCTCGGCCGGTAGAAATAAAGAAAAAAAAAAATGAAATGAGGCCTCCAGTGGCAAAACGACGTCGTCGTCGCACTTACCGACCGGTTTTTGCCAAAAATGAAGACGTTTCGAATAGAAAACAATCAAAAAAAAATCGTGATGAGAATTCGTTTGAAGTTTTGGAGGCAAACAAGTTGAGAACTTGACGAACGGCCGCAGTAACAAGGCTGATGAGAAGGAAAAGGAAGAGTTACACAGTTCTTTTTGGGGCGAAAATAGCCTGGATAGGATCGATCAAGTGCGCTCTATGGAAAGTTACAGTTATTGGAAAAATTCAAAGAACAGCAGGATAAATTTCAGAGTTTTTAGTGTTTAAGGTATTTGAATCTCATCAAAAAAACCCGCCTGAATAATTTAAAAATTAAGTGAGTTCAGCGAAGTAACTGGTCCTTGTTGGGCAAAAATAGCCTCGATAACATCGATCAAGTACGCTCTAGGGACAATTATAGTGATTTTCTGGAAAACTTGTCGGATAGAAATAAGACTTGCAAAGCTATAATGAGAAAAAGTAACTGAAAAATATTCCAAAAAAAAAAAATTTATCCATGAATATTTTACGGAAAAGGAGAAAACATGAGAGTTCAATGAGAAAAACGAAGGAAGGTCCAGACTTTTTTGTTGAGAAAATAGCCTGGATCGCATCGATCAAGTGCGCTCTATGGACATTTACAGGGATTTTTCCTCATTACTTGGAAATTTTGACAGAATAGCGAATCACAGAGCGAGTGATAAAAATAATTAAAAAATCCTCCAAAATTTGTTGTCTATGAACAATGTCAGACAATGAGACAATGAGAAAATATGAAAATGCATTGAAAACAAGAAGAAACAAAATTCAGAGTATTCTTTGGGAGAAAAAAGCCTCGTTAATTTCGCCTAAGTGCGCTCTATAGACAAAATTACTTTGCAGTTAATCTGAATCTTCGAAAAATTGAATGAGTTTTTAGTCAAAAACTTCAGTTAAGCAAAAATTATCGTTATGAAAAAGATTAAAGTTCACAAAAGACCGGAAAATCTCAACTCTCAAATTTGAGCTACAGAGCACGATTTTTTAACTAAAAATCTTCAGCTCAAATTTTGAGCCTCAAAAACCGCCTAAAGGTCAGAAAAGGGGTTTATTGAAGGTTGAGGGAATAAAAGAACTTCAAGGTAACTATGAGGTAGAAAATTTCAACTTTAAAAATTCGAGCAAAAACGAGAAAATAAAAGTCGTGAAAAGCTCAAACGCCAAGAAAAGCCAGAAGAAGCTCAAATCTCCAAAATTTAGCCGCAGAGCGCGATTCAAAATCTAAAAAAATCAGCCATTCGGGCTCAAAAAGCCAAGACGAGAAGCCGTAATAGAAAGGCGTTCATGGGATCGGTAATTTAAAAAAATTAAAAAAAGGTAATTTTTAATCAAGGTATAGGTAATGTAAGAGCTCCAAGAAACTATGAGGAGGTCGGGAAATTTGGGATTTATCTGGAAATTAATTTTTAATCAAAAATTTGTGTCAAACTGGGAGAATAGTAGCACAGAAATAGTTCTAAAGAGCAGAAATTTCAAAGTTTCATTCTTTTCTCATCAAAAAATCGAGCGAAATTGGGACAGGAGAACTTCAGAAAAAGCTTGAACCTCCAAATTTAGTCGCTAAAATAGGAAAAAATTCAATAGTTACACAAGCAATATAAAAAATGAAACTACAGGAGCCCGAAAAAGCTCAAATCTCCAAATTTAGCCACCCAGCTCGATTCAAAATCCACAATTCAACCAATCAGGCTCAAAAGCCAAGACGAGAAGCCGTAATAAAAAGGCGTCGATGGGTGCGGATATGGGTATGGTTATAGGACGGAGGGCGGCGAGAGGCAAGGTGTCAGGTCAGACTTGGCCCAAATGGTGGCGGTGGGCCAAACGTGAATGCATTATTTGTGCATGAAGGAGGGGGGAAGGAGGGAGAGTCGGACTCACCTGCGCCAGCTCACGGCGGCTGCCACTGAGCCGCGCATGGGAACGGGAGCGGGATATTTGGTCAGGTCTAACTGGTAGCCCTACGTTTGAAGGAAGCTGTCTTTCCATACAAGGTACAAAAATACAAAATTTGAAAATTTGATGGAACTTTGTTTGAGATCTACTTAAAGGTTCTCTAATTTCAGAAAGAAAAAATAGATGAAACCTTCCAGCAAAATGTACGAAAATTTCTTTCCAACGCTTTTATTCTCTAGACTACTGTTTTACAGACTATTTTCCTATTTTTAAAAGTCGAAAGACTAGGATATGTTCAAAAGCATGCCTTGCATGACTAAAAGTACTTCTAAAAACGGCTCTTCGCCTCGAGACCCTTATGAAAATTTTCTACACTACTTTAAAAGAAATGATACGAGATAGAAGTAAAAATAACCCACTAAATGTTCAAAAATCTGAAAAAAATCTGAATATTGAAGCTAGTTTCAGAAGTACAAAAAAGCTGGAAAAACTCTGGAAAACTACAAAAATGATAACAACTTAAAAAAAATAAAGACCTTCAAGTGTACACAGTTGAATCAAAGTTTTTAAAAAAAAACTCGAATTAGTGATAAAATTACAACTATTCCTTCTAAAAATTTTAATCAAAAAAATAGTTTTTTTCAAAAAAAATTGAAAGAAAAAAAGCGCAAAAATGCGATTTTTATGGTTCCAAATATCTTTAAAAAAACCGAAAAAAACAAGTATTTTTTTCAACTATTTGGAAAAATTTTTCAAGTGAAAATTTCCTTTGGAGCTGTGAAAACAATACTCAAAAAGGAGCAATAGGAAAACAAAGGGTCAAATTCCAAAAAAATTTAGCCCAGTTCATCAAAAAAACTACTTCTAAACGGAAAAAAACACCTAAAAAAAATTTAAAAAAACAGTTTTTTTAATTCGAAAAATAAGCAGATCGTTTGAAGTTGTCTTTGAAGTCAAAAGTTCGAAAAAAAGAGAACTACAAAAAATTTTGACCTTCATAGTATTCCAGAAAAAATAGACAATGAAAACTGCTGAACGGAAAGTTCAGGAAGAACACGACGAAAATGCACATGGCGGTGGGGCAGCGTGAATTGCTTCGGAGGAAAAAGAACAGGTTCTGTTCTGGTTGTCCTCTGCCGCTTCTCTTTTTCCCTCCCTTCGAACAGTCGGCCGATGAACTACCCTGCATCGGAAACAACGAGAAAAAAAGAGAAAAAAAAACTTTAAAAAATGCCTATTTTAGTATTGCGCGTGCACGCGCGTGGAAAAAAAAATAGTATGCATGGTTGCACAGGACACGTACTTTCATTCTACAGTTTGAAATTAGTGTTTCCTTCAACATAAACTGAATTACCCTACAAGGGAGGAAAAAAAGATAAAAAAATATAAAAAACCTTGAAAAAATTCCGATTTCAGTATTGCGCGTCGAATGTAAGCAACAGTATGCATACACGCGCGATGCACGTACTTCCTTCCTACAGTAAGCAACTTATAGTTTTTTTTTCTTTATTCCATTCCGCGTCAGCTTGAGTCGTTTTTCTTTTTGATTTGTGAAAAAGATTGTGCACAATCGGTCCAAATTTAACCAATCTTCGGTTTGAAATTTTTTTTTACAGTTTTGTAGAGCAAATTGAAAAAAGCTATGTTTTACGAGAGCTTTTTTTTTTTCTAAACTGCCCTTTTTGCACAAAAACACTATATTCAGTCAATTTATAGCCCTCAAATTTTGCTCCAAACGGCTCAAAGCAATTAAAAAGGCAGAGAATTGGGCAGAAAAATGGAGAGAAGACAAATTGGGAACGGAATGGCGTCCAGAAGGCGTCGGGATGAAGGCGTCGTGTCAGCGACGTCGCCTCGGTCGCGCCCGCCAAATATGACAAATGACAAATGAGTGGCGTCGAGGGACGAAACTCATCCGTTATCCGCTTCTTCACCAAA
Source organism: Caenorhabditis auriculariae (assembly GCA_904845305.1). Taxonomy (NCBI): domain Eukaryota; kingdom Metazoa; phylum Nematoda; class Chromadorea; order Rhabditida; family Rhabditidae; genus Caenorhabditis; species Caenorhabditis auriculariae. Next base: position 113,717 of record CAJGYM010000092.1, read on the forward strand.
CAATGGCCTGGGAGCCTTTGGCTTCTTCAGAAGATGATTCCTCTTCTGAGGGTCCCCACAATGAGGATCGTTTACTTGGCGGTTGGGAATTTGATGAAATTGGACAGGGTATTCCTTGATGTATCACGTGAAGATTCTGGAAGTCCTAACCTGCGAAAATTCCTAGTTTTTGAGAAAACAAGAAAAATGTCTATTTTACGAATTTTGAGGGTATTCTTTGAATTTTCGAAAATTCAATCCATTCAAGAAGGACCTTATTGAAGTACGTCTTTATCTCAGCACTTTTAGAATATCAGACAAAGATCCTGGAATTTCGAACCTCGAAAAATTACAGCTCAAAGTTTCAAAATAAGCTCATTTTACAGGTTTTCATGGTCCGACTTTGCATGGAAAACTTGCCAGGTACCCTCAAAAAAATCAATCTTTCAAAAAGACTTTTCTCTTCGATTTTTATAAAGATCCAAGTGAAAAAAATTCAAAAACTTTCTTATCAGCTTCATCACGGCAATACACAACTCACAGCTAGTTTTTCATGGAAAACTGACTTTTTTTTGACCATTTCTTGAAAAAAATCGTTAAAAATTGGAAAGTTATGATGAAAAAGGTCCTGTCACGAAAAGTTGAACAGAAAAAAATAAATCCGACATAAATCTTTTTTTTTGGATATGGAATTCTACACGCTTATAGAAAAGCTAAAAAAATTCAAATTTTTCAAATTTGACCAACTTTTTTTGGTCCCTGAAGTGATCCCTTCCACACAGAAATCTCCAAAAAAAAATCAGAAAATTATCATTTTTCTGCATTACGCCACCTTCCTACGCGCCTTCTTTGACAATCTTGGTCGCGTTTGGAATGGCTCAAAGCGTCGCAGTCGCATTTTCTCACAAGACTCGAAAAAAACAAATTTAACAAAAATACATTTCATTTCGCTCATTGAAAGGAGGCCTTATCGCATCGGTGGCGACCACAATGAAAAAAAATCACAAGAAATACATAAAACACATTATTGAAAAATAGATGTCTGTAAAACTAACACGTATGAGTAAAATGTGATCCCTGAGGTCGTGTGGCGAGTAGAAAGGTTGTCTTGAGCAAGGGCAATAGAATCGGAGAGAGCAATTGAAAAGAATATGAACTATTATAATACCATCGCCACAATTGAAACAGTCTGATGTCTCTGGGCCCTCCACTTTTTTCATGTTTCTCGAGGGAAAAGAGAGCGCAGACGAGTCAGAGTGTTTCAAGTGGTGGCGAATGGACTATATATCAATTATGAGCGATATGTTTGCGAACAATTTAATAGGATAAATATAACATAATTTTTGAGCCAAATTTCTGGGATATAGAGGAAAATGAGCGGTTTTTAAGGAAGCGGCAAGACTTGGCCCATCAGGAGTTCCCTCATTTCTTCGAGACCGAAGTTCTCCTCGTCGTCCTGAAATCAAATAACCCTTGGAAAAATCCTTTTTTGGCCTTAACATGACTCTAACTACTTAGGAGTCTTAGTGTGGTCCATACAGCCCCTACAGGGGCCCGAAAAGTGGTCCCTATAAGGGTAAAATCAGAGAGTTCCCTACAGGGGCGTTTCAATTTTATTCAAAACGCTTTTCTATTCAGTTTTTCGCATGGAAATTATTCTACATTCATAAAAATTATCCAATAGCCTATCCCCTAGAGAGACCACTTTTGCGAGGTTTAGTGGCCATTATAGGGGTTTTTTTTTTGTTAAGTGGTCCCTAGAGGGGACCCTCAAGGACCTTTACGGTTGCCTCTAGAGGGACGCTATGGAGTTCCCTTTTTTTCCGTAGAGTAAATTTCAAGGAAGAGATGAACCCTATGACCAACTGAGTGATAACTCTAGTAGTTTTAGCGCCCCTTAAGTGTTCCCTTGAAAGGCAGAAGTTTTGAAAGTTCTTTCGTCACTTTAAGAAAATTTGTCCAGCTCATCGATTTATAGAGAGAACGGAAAAACTGGAGACACCTAGAAAAGCAGACAAAAAAATGGCTGAAACTTTCCAACTGTCATATTCTCTCGTTTTTTCTAATATCAAGGACGGGGCATCAAATTTTCAACGGGAGGCTGAATTGCAGCCTACTTGCTAGAGACTCCACGAAAAGGAGAGAATCTAGAGAAACCAAGGTGGACTCTAGCTGTCTCAGGCACTCTGCATTTCCCATGCTCTCTAAATTTTCCGTTCCAGTGCTAATTTGAGTCCAAAATCCCTTCAAAAAATGAAGTTTTTTAGAAAAACTTTGAGATAGCATGAAAAAGATGGAGACATCCAGACAGGCAGAGAAACTTGAGCTGTCTGAGCGTCTATTTTTTCCTCATACTCTCCGAAAAAACCCGAATTTTTTTTTGCAAGACCGTCAAGAGATAGAAAGTCCCGAGCTTTAAGAAAAAGTAACATCAAAATTTATTTTTTTGAACTTTTCAAAAAACTAACGACAAAAGGATCCCAATCGCCGCCGACGCCCTTGTGGAACTCGTGGAGGTGCTTGTAGATGTCTTGGACACGGCCCTGAAATCATTGAATATTATAAGTGAAGAAAAGTAGGGATGAATAAAAATCGATCAAAATGAATAAAATGGGAAGAAATTATCTCAAAATTAAGCAAAAAATTACCGTAAAACAGTCGCAAAGCCAGCAGAATTCGGTTTTGCAAGCCGAGCAGGTCATGTGATTGCATCCGCGTTCCTGGAAATCGCAATCTTTATTTGAAGAAGTTGAAAATTAGTGATTTCTTCACACCATTTGGACTTTTCCCGCTCATATTTTCCCTACTTTCCCTGATTTATTTTTCCCTAACATTTTCTTGTTTCTATTTTTTACTACTGCATCATTTGTATGAAGTTCTTAGGATTTCCAGAAACGTCCCTATAGGGGTTAGGGGAAAACCATCTATAAAGGGGGCCGGAAATGGTCTTTATAGTGGTAAAATCAAGGAGGTCCTAAAGGGGTTTACAGTCTGACACCTAAGCTCCCAAAGGTCAAGTGAACCCTATAGGGATCTTTCAATTTCAAAAATTATCGATTAGCATGTCCCCTATGGGGGCCACTAACTAAAATTTCGATAGATACCACTTTTTTAAGCTTAAGTGACCCCTATAGGGGCTGGTGAAGTGAGAAAAACTTCAAGGGTTCTCCCTATAGGGGCCACTATGGAGTTCCTAAGTTATTGAGAACGCGGAAGCCACGAAAAAAAAATCGGAAAAGTTACTATTAGTTAGGCAACTTTTTAATTTTTCACCTTGTATTTTTCCTACTTTTGCTAAATTTTTTTAATACCATTTTCATGTTTCTATCCTTATTCCATTGCATTGTTGAAGGAGGGCATTCGGAACAAAATTATGAAAAAAAAATAATCAAAAAAAAAAGACCAATGTGAGAAAAAAAATCAAAGAAAAACCACAGCGAAATTCTTTGATTTTTCATGAATTCCACCAGCAAGAATGAATAAATTAATCAATAACCTTCTCGATGATGGCGCCACAAGCCGTGTTGGGACAATTTCGCAATTTTCCTTCCTTCAGATTTCTCGTGTAGATCAACAACGACATGTCGGCGTTATCTGTGAAAAGACATATTTGGAAACGAGTTCAATTGAAATTCTCCAAGAAGAAGAAAAAAAAAACGAACGATGGAGCAAGGAGTTGGTTAAACAGCTGACGGCGCCGTGCCGTGGCAGACGACACTTGGTGCAAGTGTCCTGTCGGCATTCGTAGCAGGTTATGATCTTGGCGGGCAGGTCCTTTGGTACAGCCTAAAAAAACGAATCACTATCGAGTGCGGAAAACGGGTGCAAAATGGCCGCTAAAAGGGTTCCCTATATTTAGCTTTTCTTGGTGGGCTAGAAAGCTTCAAAAAAGGGTCAAGAAAAAAAACTCTTAAAACTTTTCACCGAGTTAATTTTAGTAATAAGTGTGCAACACCCCCAAAACTCTGAAAAAGGGGGTTCTTTTCCCAATTTTACCTCATAAATGCCTTGACAATCGACCGTCGGGCAGGCCAAAATTCCGGCGCCAGACCTCAGGGCCACTGTGATGGCGGCTCGCGTCAGAGGAACGATTTTTTGGTCGTCCAGACTTCGTACACGGTTCGAAGGGCCGAGGATCAAGTACTGAAGAGAGAAATCAAGAATTTTTCAGGAAGAGGGTCAAGTTTATTTTCGTTACAAAAATTTTAATCGGCTGGATCCGACTCCAGTCTTCTGCGCGCGGAAAAAAAAATTTTAAATGTACTGAGATAGACCGCCCTTTTCGGGGGTAGGCCGCAGTTTGAGCGGGGTGAGGGGGGCCGCACCCCGGGGACGTATCTAGCCGACGTATGATGTGAAAAATCTTGAAAAAAATCTAAAGTTTTTCAAGATGCCAAGGATCGGAAAAAAATGAAATAATCAAGATTTTTTTCAACAGCAAAAAAAAAAAAAATTCGTTCAGTAAGAAAAAAATTGTGAATGTTCTGAAGATTATTAAGGCGCTTATTTATTATTTTTATTTCGAACAATGTGGAATTTAATAGAAAAATCATATTTGAATATTTCGAGCAGTTTTTCAAATATGTTGGTCATCGTAAACTGAAAAAAAGTTTTTTTCGCAGAAAAAAATATTTTATATGTTCTTCTTGCCCTTGCTCATTATTTTTCTTTCAAAATAAAAAAACAATTAATCAGGAATTCATTACTGTTTTTTTCAAGTAGCTTTAAAATTAGTACAGCCGAGGATCAAGAACTAAACAGAAAAATTCAAATTTCACAGAAAAATGTCAAAAAAATTTCTCTTTACAAAAATTTTCTCATTTTCGTTATTTTTTTGATCATTCCCGTCCGAAAATATATTAAAAAAACTACTTTTTGAGCAGTTTTCCAATAAATTCCTACAATTTATTCATGATTTTCCTTTGATTTTGTTCAGCCTCTTTAATTTCGTCCCAAAGTTATCCTTGGAGCGCACTTTCCTTGAAAAAATAACGAAACCTCTAGGTTTATTTTATCCCATTTTTTTAAATCCCATTCGTCTTTACGTAAGTTTTCTCTTCATCTATGGAACCTCCAAGCTTTCTTATGCTTCCTTTAAAGCTTTTTCGAAACGTATATAGTCCATTTTATCAACTTTTTCGTCATAATTTCTTTCAAGCCTAGTTTTTGACCTCAAGTCATAAAGATCCCAAAAAAAACCTTCAAGTCGTCCGGCGAAACACAGAGATTACAGCCTTCCTGTGCACATTTCAGGGGCCAAACTCGATTTAAGAGGTCATGTTTGACCTGAAAAAAATCCTCTACTTTTCTCCTTTTTTTTCTCCTCTGTACCTGTCCGACGAAACAAGTCCGGCAGTAGATATGGGCACAAGAAAGCCGGAAATAGTCGTCGGGAACCGGACAAAGACAAACGGCGCAGTCAGGTCGGTAAGGCACGGAGTTGGGACCACCGAGCATCAAGCGCAACTGAAAAATGATCGTTTTTCAGTGAAAAAAAAATGAAAGTCGAAATTTAGAATTTTCCTTTTATCCGGAAATTATTTAAATTATTCAATACAAAAAACAATTCCGCTCGAAAAAATCGCTAAATCGACCTTTCCAAAAAAATTTTCTCTATAACGACAGTTCTATATAAAGGAGCCAGTTTTTTTAAAACGGCAAAAAAAGGATTTTTTTCACACTAACTTTCAATTTACGCCAAAATTTCCAACTTGTCGAAATTCCCAATGAATGAAAAATTATATGAAATTTGAAAAAAATGAGGGTTTTTTTGTTATTTCTGGTGGAACTCAGATTCAATGAGAACATGAAAATAAATTGACTGGAAACTTTAAAAAAATGATATTTTGCTGATTATTAGCCAGATTTTTTTACTTTGTAAAACCGATAATGGCTAAAAAAAAAACTGAAAATTAAAAAAAAGATAATTTGATATTTTCGTCAATTTTCGGCAAAAAATCTAGCTCTGGCGAGGAGTCGAACCCTCTACCCCTAGATCCACACTCCAGACTCTTAGCCACTCTACCTCGATCTAACGAAAATGAAAGGAATCTCAAAGCCTCAAAAAAAAATTTTTTTACATTTTCGCTGATTTTAAACAAAATTTCCACTTATCAGAACCAATGAGGAGCCTAAAACGAATATAAGTCCAGCAAAAAAAAATCAACCCTGGTCAGGAATCGAACCCTCGACCCCTAGATCCACACTCCAGACTCTTAGCCACTCCACCTCTTCGCTGATCGTCTCCAGGAGCTCGTTGAGTCGCTCAAAAGCCGCCACTTTGCCACGGAAATCGATCATATTTCCCTGGACTTTTATGCATCCGTCCTCTCCGACGTGTTGACTGTAAAATCAGCTTTTTTGACATGTCTGATGGAATATTAAACAGACTTGAAAACATCGTCATTATCATACATAAGGTAGAGCAAGTTCATCATATTCGGCGAGAAACGAGGCTCGTCGATCAATATTTGGGCGTCCATGTCAGTCAAGTGTTTTCTGAAGGATTTTCAGAATTTTGTGAATAAAAAAAATTTTCAAAATGTTCAACTTTGAGTGGAGGAATCGATATTAAACTAAGAAAAAAATGCCGAATTTTTTTGATCCTGTGAAAAAATTAGCCTTCTAATGTCTCAATTTATACCTTTTTCAAAATTTCATTTCAAAACGTCCATTTTTTTAACGTATTTATTGCCAATTATGAATCAAAATAAACTCCAAGAGAAAAAAACACCTGCTGAAAAAAATTCCCGAAAATCTTATTTTTCAGCATTAAAAAAACGACTTTTTTTCTTTCATATTCTCAAATTTTTGGTCAAGCTCAATTTTTTTCGCAATCTTAAAAACTTGATTTTTTTGAATCCGATTGGAATATGTTGAAAAAAAGGGGAATTATCTGGATCCGATTTCATGAAATTATTGGGAAAACTTTCAAAGAAAACAAAAAAATTCAAATTATAAAAAAACGATCATTTTGCTAAAAAAACAGAAGATCAGATCAAATAATGATTTTTAGCCAACTTTTTAAAAATCGTAACATCAAAACTCACAATGGCTTCATATTTCATATTTCTTATAAAAAAATCACAAAAAAAGTTTCTCTGTCGAAAAAAACCCTCAAAATCCGTTAAAACAGGCCATTTTTTTGGCTTTTTTTAAAACTCTCATTCCCCTAAACCACCCCCCTCCAAAAAAACTTTTTTTCCCCTAAAACCAAGAAGTCCTGCATGGTCAAACTTTCAGAATCTTTTTTTCTGGTACACCAAGGAGTTTACTGGTCATTTTTTTCAGGTAGATCCCAACAGCAAAGTAAAATGACCTTCCTTCTGAAAAATGAATAAAAACGAACGATTTGTGGAACTTTTCGAGTTCGCCCTTCACAAGGCCAACGACTTCATCCCTGCCGAAAAGCGCGATTCTCTCATTATACAAATCGATATCCATCACAATTTTGCCCTGCTGCCATTGGACCAACGTTTCGGCCAATTTCAATCCGGGCCTAAAGTCGGGAAATGAAAACAGAAATTTTTTCTGAAAATGGGACTTTTTTCAATTTTCTTTTTGGATTTTGATGAACTTGATGAACTTCTGATTCCAAGAAAGGCAATAATTTTTTTCGCAACGATGCTTCAAATTTGACAAACTACCAGAAAAAATGAAAAAAGCGTTATTTTAAATCTTCAAAACTCAAAAAATGAATCTACTTTTTTTAAAAATTAGTCCCTTTTTTAAAATCAGAAGTCCCTAAAGAACACTCCGTCAAAAATTAATCCTTAAACTTTTTTTTTTGAAAATTTCCTTACCCATAGAGCAGACAAGCACTTTCTCCACTGCAGTCGATGAATATCGGGGCGACCGCGTTAATTAAGTTATTATAAACGTGGACGACGTACCTGAAACAGTAAAAATAGTGAAAAAATATGTTCTGATTGTCCAAAACTAGAGAACACTGGGAAACAAGAGAGAGTTCAGAGAAAGAAAACCACCTGCCCTCTTGTTTTTGAACGCTCTCTAACTTTCAAACTCCGACTTTTAGAGAGTACTGGGGAACAGGAGAGTGTACAGAGGAAAAGGGCTCTCATTTTCAACTTCCAAAAACTAGAAAGCACTAGTAACCAAGAGAGCGCAGAGAACAAAAATACTCTCTCATTTTCTAACGCTCTCTAAATTTCAACTTTCCAAAAACTAGAGAGCACTGGGAAACAAGAGAGCGTTCAGAGAAAAAAAACGTTCTTTCCCATTTTTGGATGTTCTCAAAAATCGTAAAAATAGCAAATTTTAGGCCAAAAAAAGAAAAATCCTCAAAATTCACAAAAACTTTCCAGACTCTTAGAAACTTGAATACAAAATTTCCTCAGAAGATTACATTTTTGAAAACAAAAAAAGGTCTCAAGACGAAGAAACATTCACGCAAAATCCTAGAAAATCATGCGCCTTTAACCTTCTTTTCAAGTAGTTCTAGACCTATTTTCCTCTATAAAAATCATTATTTTCGGTGTTTTTTTAATATTTCCACTATTTCGACCCAAATCACGAGCTTAAAAGTCCATTTCCGTCGTTCAAAACTCACTCATGAGGATATCCTTCAACGATAATCGATCCAAAATCGTTATTGACACAGAAATCGTCAATTAATCGGACATAGGTGAACTCGCAATCCTCACGAATTTGCTAAAAAAAATCACAATAATCATTGGGAGATTAACTCACCGTTTCGCCACGGAACCCTTTCTTGTGGTGTCTGCAGCTATTGATCTCTAACTCATATTTTCGATTTTTAGAGTCAAAATTCCCAAAAAATTATTATTGTTCGTCTATTTTCTGTTCACAAATTTCGAAAAATTTGGGATAAAAATATAGATCGACGAGGGGTTGAAGAGACGTCAGAGAAGAAAAGCCGTCTCGTTTCTCTGGCGTCTCTTTGGGAGCTAGTGATCTCTCGCTCACTTTTATGCGATTTTTAGAGTTAAAATTCTCAAAAAATGTCCTTTTCCATACATTTTCTGTGGAAAAATTTCGGAAAAGGCTATTTTCTCGTGAATAATTTATTGAACAGGTTCAAACAAACTCGATTTGGCCCAAAGTGTAGCGAATCCTTTTCGAAATGTTCAGGTAGCGACGGACGGATGGTATCAGTCGAACCTGGAAAAACTCAATGAAAACTTTTTTTTTTGCTTTTTTTTATTAACAAACAAAGTCAACGGAAAATGGGATTTTTAAAAATTTTATTTTTTCGACTGCTTTCCCCAATTTTTCCATAACAAACATCATTGCCTATTAAAACTATTCTCACTAAAGCTCTAGAAAAAATTGAAGAAATTTCAAAAAACTTTATTTTTCCAAGGTTATCGAACCTTTGATAAATTGCATTCTCACATGATTTTTTTGTCTTAACTAACAATTAACTTTATAAAAAAATCATATGAAGAAAGTTCTAATTGAAAACTTATGATTACAAGTTCAAGAAGGTTCAGAAAAAAAAAATCGGAAAAAAAAATTTTGGTCTCAAATCAAAATTGGTAGCGATCCTATCCCATAGTTCCAGTTTCAAATGAAAAACTCAAAATTTGAACCAAATTCAGCTCTTTTTCGTCTAAAAACGAACCCCGCGACGGTCCTTGCGGATGAGGGAGAAAAACTGAGTGCTGGGCATCTCTTTGGTCAGTTTCTTGACCATCGCCTGTCCGAAGACCCGATCGTGGAAATCGACGCGAATTCGGCTTTCGCCCGGCGGGTTATCGTAGTTCATTTGAGGGCCCATCGTCCACGGGTGCAGGCTTTCGTCTTCGGCAATCTTCAAAAAATGACCAATAATTTATTGACAGATCAGTGTTAACCCTTAAGAGCTCCCTAGGATCTGAAATTCGATAATAATAATTAAACAAAGTTGAGAGAGGAAATATTAGAAAAAGCACTTTTTAAAACGTTAAAAGTTCAATTTTTGAAAGTTAAAAAAAATCATGCATCGGCCTCATTTTTCAAACAATCAAAAGGGTAAAAATTTCGAATTACTTGGTTCAAAAGCGATTTCTTCCAAATATTATCCTACAAACTTCAAAAAGGATCTCAAAAAACTATAAAAGCGCTAAACAAGTCAAAAAAAAATTAATTAAAATGAGGTTCAAGCCAACAAAAAAACAAAAAGACCCCACTGGATTCGATCCAGTGACCCTCTGATCATCAACAATCTCCTATCCCACTAGACTATTTCGTCAAGGCAAAACCGACCCTGTGAATGTTCTCATAGTCGTCCCTGGCGACCGGCGGACCGCGCCAGATTTTCTCGTCGTTCGCCGTCAGAATGAGCCGTTTCGCGACACGTTGGCGGGAGTCCAAGGAGCTTTTTACCCTGGAAATTATCCGATGAAATCGAAATTATCTTGGCAAAACTCTTTAGTTATGTTATGATTGAGTAGAGAATCTTTTTCTAAGACTGAATAAATTCATATTTTTATTTTTATTCGTTAAAAACGTGGGTAAAACTGCGCATTTCTACTTCAAAATGCAATTTTTCGTCTAATTCCTCCTCAAAATCTACACTCTGACCAAATTTAGCTCTTTTTTTCAAGTTTTAAGTAATTTTCCCGCGCCTCAAAATTTTTGAAACTTGATTTTAGGCTTCAAAAAACTTCTTACGGCCCCTGTAGGGATTTCGAACATGCTAGTGGTCCCTAGAGGGCTTTTAATTCTCATTGAATAAGCGATAATTGAATGAAAAAATTAATTGATCAATTTTGTCCTGTTCTCTTTCGAATCACTTTTAGACCCTATAGGGACCACTTAGGCTTTTTAGACTAAAGGTCAACCTTTTACCCCTCTAGGGACCAAAATTTCGCCCACTACAGGGGCTGTTTTTCTCTAATCCCTCTAGGGACCACTTAAGCTTCCTGAGCTAAGGGATCAGACAATTAAGCCCCTCTAGGGACCAAAATTTCGCTCCCCTATAGTCACTGTTTTTCTCTAATCCCCTCTGGCTTTTCTGAATTTAAAAAAAAAAGATTTTTTTGAGCTCGACCTTTAAGCTCGATAAAAATCAGTTCTATCCAAAATTGGCTCCAAAAATATGATTTTTTTTTTCTGTAAAACCACGAACATGTCCTGCGGTCGATGGAAGTACATCTCGGCGCGTACGAAATCGAGATTGTTGGCCTCGAAAATTTTCTCGAGAAGCCAAACCAACTGGTCCGTCGTGTCGATGACGCTCGGCATGAATTGAAAGGTGATCTGAAAAAGTTTATAAACCACTTCCAAACTAGTCCAATTCATGAAAAAGTAGTCTACTTGAAAAAAAAATAATCAAAAACAGTAACATCATGTTTTAAAAAAAATCCGAAGACACTGGGGAAATTTTTAGTGACTACTATAGGGTTTTGACGTTTTAGTAGCCACTATAGTAGTCAAATTAGTAGCAACTTAAGGGGTCAAAAATTAGTGGCCACTATAGGGTTTTGACGTTTGAGTGGTCACTGTAGTAGTCAAGTTAGTGGCCCCTATAGAGGTCTAAGTGCTACTACTAGACACTAAAAATTTTAGTGGCCACTTTAGGGGTCAATGTATCAACATAACGAGTCCAATAGGTTTGTTTCTAAATTATCAGAGTTATAGACGATTCACGGCTAGCTTGGGACGCAAAAAGGCGTGGCCTGTCTGCACTCTCCGCCAACCAGGGCACTGTCTCGTCTCTTTCCGTGGCAGGACCCTTTTCTCGATGGCTCAAGCCAGCCGTGAATCAGTTATACTGGAAGGAATACTGGATGAAAAACTACTGAAGTGGCCCCTTAAACGGAAAATAGTGACCACTATAGAGGTGGGTTTAGTGGCCACTTTAGTGTCCTCTCCAAGTAGTCCTCGGCGAGCCTCTATAGTGGCCACTAAAAATTTTCCCAGAAAACCCTTTTTTTCGATTTTTGACCCAAAATCTCACCTTTCTCCCGCCCAACGTCTCGCAATAGTCCCGCAGGATCCCGAAGCCATTTCCTTGTAGTACCTTGGCCGCGAAGCCGACTTCATGCGCATTTTTCATCTAAAACAATTCTTCTCATATTTCTTCCTTCCAAAAATGGATCTCACAAGAACGTAGCCCCGTCCGTTTTTCGGCTTTACTGTATAAATAAATTCCGCGGCGTAGGTTTCCACCGGGTCACTGTTATCGTACTGAGGATTGACGAAATGGTCGGGAATCACCTGAAATTTTCGTCTTGCTTTGGAACGCCAGAGTGGTCCCTTGAGGGTTTCGAGCGGGAAAACCAAAATAGTACTTTCTATAGGCGTCAAGGGTCTGCCCATGAAGCTCAAGTGGTCCCTATAGGGTCTTCAATTTTGAATTTTCGTCTTGCCTAGGAGCGCCAGAGTGGTCCATAGAGGGTTTCGGGAAAAACAGCCCCTAGAATGGACGAAAAATAACTCTCTAAAGGGGTAAAATTTAGGTGATCTCTTTAGGGATTCGGGGTCTAACCCATGTGCCCTTGAAGCTTGAGTGATCCCTCTAGGTCTCTTTAAATTATTTGGAATGATTTGGAAAATCAAAAAACCCCCTAGAGTGGCCTTTTTGCGAGCTTTACTATAGGAAAAGGTAAAGTGGTCCCTAGAGGGGAAATCTTCAACTTCTAGAGACCACTCGCGCGTTCCTAAGACAGATTAGAAAATTTTCAAAATGGCTTTTTTTGCCAACACACAGAGAGCACTAAGTTACAGCAAACTTTGTAAAAATTTTTAAAAAAAACCAAAAAATTGTTTTTAGCTGAACTACTTGAAATCCACGAACCCAACTGCGCATCAACTTTTTCTGAGCGTCGGCCCGGAAATCGGAAGAGGAAAATCGGATGAGTACCGCCTGATTGCTCAAAAAGACGTCTTTCATGCCACTCACAGCCGGGTGATTTCTCACGGCGACCGGTAGGATTTTGATCTGTAAAGGGAGAATAATGATAATTGTATATGAATGGAATATCATTAAATATTAAATCAAGAAATTTTTATTTCAACGTTTCTGAGACGTTAGAGATTGTGAGAAAAATTTTAAAAGCTTTAAAGTTTTAGAAATGAAGGCCCTTTTGTACCTTTTTTCAACTTTTTCAAAAATCGGATCGGTTTTTTGAGGAATTGGTAAGGCAGCCAACAGAAAATGGATTTCAAGGAATGACCGTTTTTCGGAAAAACGGAGAAAAAAGAAAAAGAAGAAAATCCAGATTTCAGAACAATAAAGAAATCCGAAAATCAATACTCGGATGAAGTCAGAATGGTAGATAATGGCCGCTAAAAGGGAGAAGCTCAAAAAAAAACCGTAAAAAGAAAGCAAAAAGGCAGCAAAAAGGTAGCAAAAAGGCCGCAAAAAGGGTCCCTTAAAGGGAATCCTTTTATCGAGCCTCCAATTTTTTCTTTGGAATCTGGAAGGCTCAAAAATGGTAGGAAAAGGAAGAGGCAACAAAAGTGGCGCATAACAGAAGATGAAATGATGCAAAACGGCAGCTTTCAAAAATAATTTTACAACGTTTCTTGGCCACCAACCTCCTTGACGCCATTCAGAAAGTCCTTATAATTGTGAATTTCCCATTTTAATTCGTCGAAAATGGCGCAACGCGAATTTTCCCAGGAGAAGTTGATGTTGGGCCTTTCACCGTCTTCCAGTTCGATCTGAAAAAGCGAAATTCCTGTTTTTCAATGCTACACACTCAAATTAATTTTTTCAAAGCTGTAAAAAATAACGAACAACGAAAGGACAATTCAGCGAAGTGAGGTGCAACGGCCGTCGAAATTCCATTCTTGACAACTTTTCTCGAGTTTCTCGGGCTTCGATTTCGTAGTTATTGTCGGGGAACGTCACAGAAACAGAGCGGAGTGGATCCGTCGCCGTGCTGCCCGATTCGATTCTCGCTGCCCACTGAAAATATGGGAAAATTAGGCAAATCTATACTTTGAACATTTTAGGAATTCCAGAGTGGTCCCTATAGGGGTTAGGGGGAAGAAAAACTCTCTATAGAGGCCTAAAAAGTGGTCCCTATAGGGGCTCAGAGTCTGGCTCCCCCCCCCCCTCTCTAAAGCTCAAGTGGACCCTATAGGGGTCGCTCAATCTCGCCTATTTATTCATTTTTTGCATGGAAATGCTTCTTCGCTTAGAGTTCATAACAATTATCGACAAGCATGTCCCCTATAGAGACCACTTTTGCAAGCTTTATTGGTCCCTAGGGGACCCCGCCCCAAAGGTTGCCCCTATAGGGACCACTCTGAAGTTCCCAAGATTGTGTTTTTGTGGCCCTAGCGAGGGAGGTTTGGAATTTTTCTGTTTTTTGATTTTTTATTTACAATCTGGATAAATTCCGATTAGATCATTCGATTGGAAAATTTCATTAAAATCCGGAAAGGTCTTCAAAAAGACTCTCTGAAATGATCCTAGAAAGATACAGAATTCATTTCGAAGCTCTAGTTCCATTTTTTTTTCTTCAAGCAATACGCAAAATCCGGAACGAACTTTCAAAAATCGTCCGTCACATTTTTTTAGAATAGAATTTCTCCCGTGTTTTCCAGCACCTTTTAACCTTCTTAAGAAAAAATCTTTCAACAATAAATTTAAAGAAATTTCACTCGTCTCTGACGTTGTTCCTTGAGGTGGAATCTTTAGCGCGCCCGACCAGAAACTACTTGGTCTCGAGACTATCTTCCACCATAGAAAGTCAGAAAGGTCGGGCGCACTTGCCAAAAAGCAGTGAAGCTTCAAGCCATTCCAAGTGTTGCAAAATCGGTTAAAAGGTGCAGGGAAAAGCCTAAGAATAAATCTTTTTTTCTTATTCAGCCATTCAAACACTGCTCCGACTTGAAAGAAAGAAAAAAAATTCAGAAAAAGGCTCCATAAAACAAAATTGCATTCGACATAGGGTGACAAAAATCCCAGAGATCCACAAAATACCAAAATTGAAAATTTGAAAAAAATAATCTGAGAGAAGTATTCTCCAACATTCCCGCACGAACGAAAACACGAAATTAAGATTTTTTTTCCTCTTGTAAAAATTAAAATTGAGAGCTCACCTATTCAATATCTTGAGAAAAACTTGGAGTTTATTATTTTTACTGATTTTTAATGACTTGAATCGTGCAAAAATAACATGAGCATAACCCCCAAAAAAATAAAATTCAAGAAAAAAATCAACTTAAAACGAATTATTACTTAAAAAAATTCTCCCCAAAAAGCCCGTAAGAAAAAAATTTTTGGATTTTTTTCTTCTTCGAAAAAAATTTTTCAATTGAGACCCTTCTATTGGATTCCATGATTATTTTCAAAAAAATGTCTTCTTTTCCTGATTTGAATGACTTGAATAGTACAAAATCTCATCCCCTAAAATGCTGAAAACCCAACAAAAAGTCGACTAAAAACATAAATTCATTCATATATTCTCCCGAGGCGTTAAACAAAACTTTTTAGAGTACAAAAAAAACTTTTTGAGATTTCAAAAGAAAGAAAAAAAGGATTAACATGAAAAATCGGCTCCTGCGGCTTCTGCTCCAGTTTCCTACACGCAGCCGGGCTCGTTGCAACTCGTATTTCCCGTTTATTCATCTAAAATGTTCGAAACTGAACTTCATATCACTCCTAAATGATTGGAAAAAGCTGGCAGATAGGCAAAAAACTTTTTTAAAGCTTGCTTGGGACAAAAGCGGGGTTAACTTGGGACATTAGAAGCATAAGAACTTTGTTAGAAGCTTGGGACAAAAGCGGGGTTAATTCGGGACATTGGGACATGGGAAGCATACGAAATTGTCGATTAAATGCAGATCATTCATAGGAAATTTCGAAAAAAATAATCTTGCGATTCTATTTATTCATAGCCGAAAAAAAGATTATAAAGTCTTTAAAATTACCATTTTTTTCTATGAAAATTATTTTTTTGTGTTAAGATTTTTTTCCACGTCAATAAAGGACATGCGAATTATCCCTTTCTCATTATTCAATCATCAAAACAAATACTCCAAGAAAATTTGAAAAAAATTTGAAAAGCTCGAGAGCTTGATATCATACTGAAAAGCTCAAACTTCTCTAAAAAAATTTTTTCCACCAAAATTTAAATTAATACTCTGAATTTAACATAGATAAAGCTTTATACTTTTTAATTTTTTTAAGGTTAAATTATCATTTCAATCGAAAAAAATGTCAATAAAAAAACGAACACAGACATAAAAACATGCAAATTTTTCAGAGGGGTCCCTGAAAATTGAGGAAAAAAATTCGAAATTTCAAATTTTTTTGCTAAAACAGAAGATCGTATTCATCAAGGTTTGAAAAGAAAATATTTTGTTTATTCTTAAAAAGTTCGAATGTTAAATATTTTCCCACAAAGCCCCGAGTGTAGAACTTCTCAGCTTCTAGAGAAATTTTCGACTGCGAACAATAGTTTTTTTCAAAAATTCGAGTCTGACATTTGAAAATTTTCTGAAAAGCATCTGAAAAACTTCAAAGGGGTCCCTATAGGGAGTTTAATAGGGCCCTCTCCCTATAGGGATCCCTAAAAGGCTTTCGTAGAGGTCCCTATAGGAGTCAAATTTGAAAAATGTAATAGAAACTTTGTGGGCGTAAAAAATTATTTTCAAACCTTTTTTTTTTCAATCGGGAAAATTACTTCAAAAAAAAACTTGGAAAAACAATTTATGTGCTTGATTTCATTTTGATTTTCCCCCACCCCCCGTCAAAATTTGCCATGGTGGGGGCTGTAACCGGGCCCCCCACCAAAAAGTCCCGTCGAAATTTGTTTTGAGGGGGGTGGGAGTTCTAGAATTTTTCCCAATTTTTCGATTAAGAAGTTTACTTCCTTCCTAATTTCTGTTTCACTTCTTGGATCCTCGTTTTCAAAAAACGAAATTTCTGGAGTTCACTTTTCAGGGACCCATCCTTCTTTTTCTCGCTTTTTCCAGCCTCTCAACCAACCAAATAATACTCGCGCACATGGCGTTTTTGCTGTCGCGGCAGGTTCTCGATCCGTTCGCGAATGGTTTCGCGTGGGATTTTCTCGAAACGAGCCCGAGAAGCCGAGGAATTGCCGGCGAACCGATTGCTATGGAAAGTCACTTCAGGGCCGACATGATTCGTTCGATATTCTCGTTTCGAGTCAGCGACCTGAAAAATTTGAACCCCTTTCTACACGGTTTTGATTTTTTTCAATTTATATTGTTTTTATTTTTAAGTTCCTTGCTTATCTTTTCTGAAAAAAACAGAAAAATTTTTTTCAGTTTTGCAACATTTCGAGGTATACTTTCCGGTAATATTACAAAATAATAAGATTTTGAACTGTTTCTAAAAAAATATTGAAATCGTTCTGAGTGATATCTAGACACAAAAAAACTGTCATAAAAGCTAAAATAGGGCTTAGAAAACGAGTATTTCAAGAATTTTTTTTCCAAACGATTTTTGAAACTTTTCAAATCGTTTCAGGCTATTCTAGACACATAAAACCATCATACATGCAAAAATACAACTCTAAAAAACGAAAAAAAAAAAACTCAATTTCAAGTCATTTTCTCATCATTTCGAGACTTTTTTCTAAGACTTATAAGCGAAACGTCAAACAAAAAACTGACAAGTTTTGGATTTCATGACATTTCGCGACATTTCGGAAAAAATTTTTTCTTTTAAAGAAGGATCAAAATATTGGAACACATTTTAGAATGATTGAAAGTGTTGTTAGAAACCCAACTATTAGAAACGTAAAAAAAACGACAATTTTTGAATTTCGCTACATTCCGAATCACTCAATTTTTGAAATTCAGTGCATTTTCGTTACATTTCGAGGCTTTTTTTTTCAGAAAATGGAAAAATTTTGAACGATTTCTGGAACCTTCTAACGCTTATCGAGGTACGTGAAACTATTAGAAACATTCAAAAAATGACAATATTTCAATTTCGCGACATTTAGCTCCATTTTGAATCAGTCAATTTCTCAACTTCAGTGCATTTTCCGTTCACTTTGAGGTCTTTTTTCAAAAAATGAAGAAATTTCGAACGGTTTTTATAACCTTCAAAGGCTTATCTAAGCTACTAGAAACGTAAAAAACTTTTTTTTCTAAATTTCGTGACATTTCGAAGCATTTCTTTCATTTAAAAAACAAATAAATACAATTCTTGAACGATTTCTAGCGTGATTGAAAGGTTAATAAGGCTTATTTAAGGGAATCCAACTATTCGAAGCGTGACAATTTTCGAATTTCATGACATTTCACGACATTTCGGATCAATTTTCCTCACCAGGGCTCCCGGCCGAAGGAACGGCACCACGTCTTTGTCTTCGGGCAGGATGAAGCAGGGGACTTGATGATATTCGACGTAGGCCACTTTTTCCTCCATCCTCTTCTGGGTCCTCAGAAACTCCCTCATGCCCGGCTCTTCATCTGATCGATTCCAATCGATCGAAGGGAATGGATCTCCCCAAGTGGGCTCCGAGTAAGGCGTCCGGCTCTGGAAAAACTCGGGTTTCTACGCAAAAAAGTGAACACTCGGACATTGGTAACGCGAAACGGACGTGCTCCGGACGTTTCTGGGCGATTCTAGGGATCCCTTAAGAGTTCTGAGGCTACTAAAGTGGTCACTAGAAATGCTACGACACGTCCGATTCGCGTCCCGTTCGCGTTACCAAGGTCTGAGCAATTCTAGATTTATCTATAGTCCAACCGCTCGACAGGTTTCAAAATCCCAGCAGAAAAAAATCTACCCTAAAATTTTTTTTCTGGTACTTTGTCTTTAAAAAACCATAGGCAAGGTCGGAAAACGTTCCTTTTAGGGTAAGGGCCATTTCATCGGCTTTTACGCACCATTTTTGCAGCCTCTCCCTTTTCCCACCATTTCTTGAGGCCTTTAAAATCCAAGAAAAAATGGAAGGCTCGATAAAGGGACCCTTTTTGCTGCTTTTCTGCGACCTTTTTCCAGCCTTTTTGCGGCCTTTTTCTTGCCTTTTTTGAGCCTTTTAGCGATTATTATTCACCATTCCGACCTTGCCCGAGTTTGCAAAAGACTGCAAAAAATGGTCTCAAGCAAAATATTTTCAAATTTGATACTAAGTCCATTCAAGGCTAGCTTGAGATGAAAAGGGGCGTGGCCTGTCTGCACTCTCCACCAACCAGGCACTATCTCTAACTTTTTCGTGTCAGGACCATTTTTTCAATGGCTCAAGCTAATGGTGAATCGGCTACATGAGCTAATTTCTACAAGAAAAAAGGACTAGAAAAAATGTCCTATATTCGGTTTTTATTAATTATTCGCACGATTCCGAATTTCCGAAAAATACTCCTAAACTAAACATTCCAAAATCCTCAACTTCCAAGTTTTCGAAAAAAAAACT
This sequence comes from Caenorhabditis auriculariae, assembly GCA_904845305.1. Lineage (NCBI taxonomy): Eukaryota > Metazoa > Nematoda > Chromadorea > Rhabditida > Rhabditidae > Caenorhabditis > Caenorhabditis auriculariae. The sequence goes on from CAJGYM010000092.1 coordinate 133,012, forward strand.
TTTGAACCAAACGAGCCATCAAAAGCTCGTAAAATAGGCCATTTCGAAAATTTTAGTCCTCGAAAACTGGAAATTTTTGAAGTTTGAGGTTCTCAGTTTCTCAAAAAAAGTTCGGCTGATAATTTTTTTATAAAAAAACTAGTACTTCTTTTCCCACTTCTCTGAATGAAAAAAACTTATAAAAAAATGTTGAAATAATCAATTTTTTTGTGAAGAAATTCCAATAAAAAAACATCTTTTTCGCAAAATGACAGCTTGAACTGAATAATAAAAAAATTGCAGAGAATGATTTTTTTGAAATTAAAATAACAAAGCATTATTTTTTTCTTCAAATAAATCCATTTTTCTTTTTTTTTTCGACTTACCGAGGAGCAAAAATCCGACGTGGTTGTGGAGGTTGACGGCGTGTTCCAACGAGCGGCTTCCAAAGTTGGGAAGTCCTTAAAAAAATATGATTTTTTTCAGTTTCATCCAAAAACCCACCACTTCCCAGTTATCATCCCTGAGCGTTGATTTCATGGTGTTTTTTTGTGTTATTCTGAAAAAAAGCATTTTTTGAGGGGGATCACGAGGCGTTACTCATAATTCTGATTTCGATAAGAAAAAAAATAAAAAAATATATCTGAAACAGGCTTCAAAATCCAGAAAAATTGCTCGGAAAATGAAAAATATATGATCCGTGATATAGATAAAATGCTTAGAAAACGAAAAATGTTTTTTTTTCAAAGTCATTTTTTCGCACAATTTGTATTTTTTTATGCGTCTGAATAAGCTTTAGAACAGCTCCAATCACTTTAAAATCCTTTTAAAACGTCACTTATTTTTTTGTTGAAAAATTTAATAAAATAAAAAAATTTGAGGCAAATCACGATGTATCATATTACCCATATCGAAACACCCCGATAAGAAAAATAATCAGAAACTCGCCCATGCGGAAGACATAATTCTGGGCTTTTTGATAGAAAAATGAGAGAATCGATACAAAAAGAGAAAAGAAAGTGAAAACGTGGCCATCGAATGATCTATTTCGAAAAGGCAAATATTGGGGGAATGGTCGATTTTTATGGATCTTCATCTTTATTTGGTTACAATAAAATTGTCAAAATATTTCTTTATTTCAAAATCAGCTGAAGCATCAGTGAAATCAAGAAAAATCTGTGGCTTTGGATTTTCTCGAATATTCAATGGACGAATATAAAAAAATTCTTTCATTTTCTCAGTTCTATCAAATTTTTTGCTGAAATTTTGTGGAGTATCTTTGGAACGCTAAAGTGGTCCCTATAGGGGAACCCTTAGGAAGGTCCCCTCTAGGGACCATTTCACCAACTCATATAGGGACCAGTAAGGATTTAAAAACATTTCATTTTTCCATCAATAAGTTGAGAAAACTTTATCGTATTTTCAATGATCGAATACGTTTCAGAAAAGTTTTCAAAAACAAGAAAATTTTTTAGTTTTATTAATTCCATCAGGAACATGACACAATTCAAGAAAAAAAATTTATGGAGTATGAGACTCAGGATCCTACTGAATAAAAACAAAATTTAAAAAAAAATTAAAAAGACAAGAAAATGTGATAATTTCTCATTACTGAGCCATCATCTCAATTATTTCGAAGAGTTTCGAAAATATCGGGGAAGTCAGTATGATGCAAATTTTTTTCCTTTTTTTTTTTCTCAAACTAGCCTAATTAACAGCTAAATTCTTAGAAAACGCTCGACTTGTTAAGAGATAATTATTGATTGAAAAAAAGTGGAAAATTACTCTTCGTAAATTTTAGACATTTTTGCAGCGAAATCGCAAAATTTATGAATGCGAACTTGGCTTGCTTATTTTCAATTATTTCATTTTTCATCGAAGCTCATCTAAACAACAGGAAACGTGTGCAAATTTTGAGAGGGAACAGCCGCATTCTGGTTGTAACACTCCCACAAATGAACTATTCCAATAGAAAAAAAAGAATATTTTCTAAATGAAGCACAGCAATGAATCATAATTTGGCAGGAAAAGCAAAGATCGCGGCTTGCCGTTGTGATGAACAGCATTTCAATCGATGATTAAAACCGCTCCAAAGAGAGGCAGAAAAAGTGGAAATTGACAAATCGGAGTTGAAATAAGATGAATACAGAAGTTCCCACCAAGAAAAGTTGTTCTCTCTGACGAGAGGACGCCAAATTGATAGGAAAAGAAGGAACAAATGACGCTGGGAGTTGTATAGATCGCAGTTTTCGCACATTCGGGGGCGTTTGCGCGTGAGGCTCGCCGCATTCTCCGCGACTGCTTACCGTATGACTTTATTCTGCCGACCGGATTTTTTTTTCAATTTTTCGATGTATTTCTTTATTTATTTTATTATACAAAGCTTTTTTGTAGAAACATGGGTTGGCTGCCGCAGGACTGGCGCCTGGATCACGAAATGTTGATCGACGCCGGAGGCCAGCTGCAAAGGATCCGAATGTACCCGTACTTTGACACCGCTCATTATCTCTTGGTTTTTTTCTTCATTTTATATTTTTTAAAATGCAATATTTAGATGTGCTTGTCGGTACGGGATGATTTGGGTCCGACGGGGGTCGCATTTTCGCGACGTCATCCGTTCTCCTGCTGGCTTTCTTCAATGCTGATGTCCTTTGCCGGCAGCTTCTTGTCCAGTTTCCTACTTGGAGAACCAATTATTTCGCCGATGAAACGGCATGACGATGTTCTTCTGGTACACGAAAACCAAACTTTTTGATGTGTTTCTCAAAATTTGAGGCCTCGATTATTTGGTACCTGGTTTTCTACTCGCCTTTTGACGTCGTGTACAAATTGGTGAAGTTGACGCCGATTAGAGTTGTGATCTCAATAATTAAGGAGGTTCAAAGAGCACATAAGGTGATTTTTCGGGATCTTTTCAAGGAAGAGAGCCATTTAAGTGTTGCTTTCAGCTCAAGGAAATATTTTTGAGTATAAAATGAATAATTTAAGATTTCCCATGGAGTTTCCTACGCGGCTCGGCTATACCCGGAATCGTATCTAGTTCAAATTCTAGTCGGCGTTTCGAAAGGAGCCGGCTCAGGTGTCGTGAAAATCGTTGAGCAGGTTAGATTAATATCATTGTTCTGGATAATTTTTCTATTTTTAGCTCGTCCGTGGTTCCTGGGCTCCGAACCAACACGAAATGTTGCGCCCGTCTTTCACCACGAAAGCCTGTGTAATCGCCTCGATTTTGTTCACTTTAGAGCGTCAGAGTATGTACGTCACGGCGCCTCACGATTTGGTGTACTTGGTTTGTTTATTTTCGAGTTTTGAGCTGCTAAAATTTCGTTTCCAATGTTTCAAACCGGAAATTCGTTGTTTTCAGTGCGTCGTTGGCTTTTTCGCCTACTTCAAGTTGGCGGCTCTTCTCTTGGGAGTCACCGATCCGTTGTCTCCGGTTGAAAACGTCATTTGTGCCGTTCTGATGGGCGGTGTCTTCGACGCCCTCGCCAGGTTTTTTTCTATCCAATTTACTCCTGAACCAGAACGGAGAAGTTGACAATAGGAAGTTTTATGCCGTACAACGCATTATTTTGCGCGCCCATCATGGTTCGCACCATTATTTTTGACGCCGTTTAATAATTTTAGGCACCCAATTATTTTTTCGCACCCAAGCAGTTTAAGGCATCCAAACGTCTCACCCAACATAATTGCCTATATCGTAGCGGGCCGCAGGCGATATGGCGAAGGGTTCTCGCTGCGACCTCGTCAAAGTCTCGCTGCCATATCGCTCCCTCTCAAAAACTTGAAATTTACAAAACATCTTTTTTGATTTGTCTTCGACTTTTATGGTGTAACGAATCTAATGAAAGAAAAAAAAACATTTTTGAAGGAAAATTTTTCAGAAAACGATATAGCGCAAGACGTTTGCGAGGTCGCAGCGAGAGGCGAGCGATATTGCTCGCGGCTCCCCCGCGGTATAGCGTTGCGATATAGTCCACAAAATTGGGTGATCATAAAACTTATGAATTTCATACCAAAGGATTTTCGGCTGATACTTTTTTTGAACCATGCACTTCCGAACCATTGTTTAAGGGTACCTACGCTGAGGGAAACCACCATCATGCTTACCAAAATCAATAATTCGGAAATATTCGGAAATTCATGGGAAGTTATAAATTTTTATCAAGTTGTATGAGACTTTTGGTGCGTTGAACTGCTTGGGTCCGAAAAATTATTTACCGGGCTCAAAATTTGGTGCGTTGGACCGAATTTGGACTTCTTCCAAAATTCTAAAAGCTACTCAAAAACTTTAAAAGCTCTGCTCCAATAAACCTTGAAAATTACCATGCTCCTTCAAACTTCAAAAAGCACCCCTAAGACTAAAAGTGTCGACTCCTCTGAACCTTTAAAAACTCCTATAAATCTTTTGAAAATAACTAAAGAAACTCATTTCCCGTTTCAGAGCCGTCGAGTCGACGAAAGAAGCCGTCCAGAAAAAACGGCAACCCACCGAAGAAGAAATCCTCAGCAAAGAACGGGAAAAAGAACTGAAACGAAAAAAGTTGTCCGCCGCTGCGGCCAACGGTTCGGATAAGAAGAACAAATAGAACTAACATTTTTGATTTGTTGTATATAGCCCAATAATTAACGCTTTCATGCTACTTCGCGCATATCCTAACCTCTTTGCTTCACTTAGTCGCTATTTTAAAGCATAATAATTTCTTTGTTATCTCTTTCTTTGATTGCTTGTAGAGAAATTTTGGATTCGATCGATATATTTTGCTCAAAAGCATTTCTCCGTTAGAAATATCACTTAGAACATTTTGAATGTTTAGCTCCTTTTAAGGTTATATTTTTTTCGCTGCTTTAATCAACTAAAAGAAAACTTTATAGGCAAAGTCGGGAAGGGTCCATAGAAATGTTCCTTTCAGGGTGACAAAGGTCCCTTTTTGCGCCATTTTCTCGGTCCTTATGCACCATTTTTGCTCCTTCTTCCTTCTTCCAGCCTTTCTTAAACCTTTAAAATCCCAGAAAACATAAAAGGCTCGATAAAGGGACCTTTTTTGCTCCCTTTCTGCGGCCTTTTTTGAGCCTCTCCCTCTTAGCGACCATTATCCACCCTTTCGACTTTGCCCGAGTAAAAACCATAGCGAGATTTGTTTAGTTTCACCGTATTTTTATAAAAATACAGCTTGCCTTTAAAAAAAACTAACAATTTTCAGTTAATACCAACTCTTATCAGTTATTCCTAGTCTTGATGTTCTCTGCTTTAGTATTTTTCGTTTCGATTCCCCTTTATTTTCATAGCTTTCAAACGTTTTCTTCGGTTATTTCGCGATTTTCGGGTTCCCATACCGACCAATTCATATTTAGTTGTTATTCTTTGTTTCTTTTCTACTTTATTTTTTTAATTTTTTTAACTGAAACAAGTATGAAATAAATTATTGAATTTCGTTTTGCATTCCTTTGTGGTTACTGTTCACGACAGAGTTTTCTTATTTTCAATGAAACGAGAAAAAAGTGGATTTTCATGTCTTTTTCAGATGCTCAACCAGGATTTGAACGAGTTTTTGAGTTTGACCGTGGATTTTAATTTAGAGAACGAGGAGAAGAAAAAAGGTTGGTTCGAAACGGACATTTTGAATAATTTTTCTGTATTTTTTTGAAATATTTATTATTATGCGTGTTCAAAGTAATTTCCGCGAAATGCAAAAGTTATTTCTGACTCTCCAAAATTTAGTTATCTTTTTCTTTCTCTGACCGATATTTTGAATGTCACCATAAAACTTCAAACACGGCATTACTTTCAAAACTTTCAAGTCAAAATTAATTTATTAAAAAAATTTGGACGATATTTAAAAAAATTACCGATGGATAATATATACATAGTTGTTATAATTTTTTTTTACGTTTTTTTCGGGAAAAATGCATTTTTTCAAAAGATTTTTCAGGTCCCATCGAACTTTCGTTGCAATTATGGGACAAAAAAAATTCGAAAACGCCGATTTCCACGAGAAAAGTCCCCTGGTCCAGTGGGCAACCTTTACCCAACCAGGTAGAACTTTCGTTTCTTCAATAAATTTGAAATACTCGGTTAGATAAACTACAACGAAGTGGAGGAACAAGTTCAAATAATTGGCAGTACGACGATTGCCAGGATTCCGATGTCGTGAGTTTTAGAATTGGAAGAAATATTTTATAAATGATTTTTCCATTGAAAATCTTAAGGTCTATGCTATGCATAGGCCGTAAAGGGAAGGAAATGTGAGAATTTTCTTTTATTCAAATCTTGTGGAATAAAGTAAGAAAAGAAAGATGAGAAAGCTTCTTTAGAGATATTTTTGAAAGAATTGTCAAAAAATCGTTTACGCTGCTTGAATGTCCTTGCATTTCCACCTGAAAATGGTCCATTTTGCTGCCTTTTTGCGTCCTTTTATCGACCTGTTTTGACCCTTTTTCCACTTGTTCTTGTCCCTTCAAAACTCTGGGAAATCGAAAATCAGCGGTTTGCCTTAATATTTCTTTGTTTTTACCATTATTTAATTTTTTTTTTAATTCCCTTCTTCACTGAGATGTAATCAATGGCAAATATGAAAAAAAAGATACATTTTGCTGCCCTTTTGGGCCCTTTTATCAGCCTATATTCCCTTTTTTCAACTTTTCTTGATCTATCTTGTAGAGCTTTTCATTGCGAATCGATCGATGTACTTAAAAAATCACAGATGTAACTACTTTTGAAGAAAAAAGCAATTTTATTTCGAAATTTGCTTTAAATCAGTTTACAGAAAACTGTTTACAGTAGCCGTGAATGAGAAGTTATCGAGAAAATTTTTGAGGAAAATCAAAATCGAATCGATCACGGCGTCGACGGCGGCCAAGCATCGGTCGACACGCGTGCGGACTTTCGAAACTTTTGCCGTCGATCCGGTACCGACCACCGATAATTCCAGTCTTTTTGCTGCCGTTTCCGCAGTCATCGAAAATCCGGTTGAGTATTTTATGAAAGCCTAGCAAAATTATGTCAAGGATTAACGGGAAATTTCGCGATTTCAGCCCAATTATCGACTATAGAAATTAATATCGTTCTAGAAAAAAAAAAGAATTTATGTAATTTTGACGAAAAACAGCTTTCAATGTTTTGAAATCCTCCATTTTGTAAAGATCCTACGTTTATTTCATTTTTTTTTCCAAATCTTTGGTTTTTGTCGACTGATATTCTTCACTTCCAGTCGAAAGGAAAGCGCTGGAACAAGCTGGCGACGGAGCTGGAGGAGCTCAACGTGGCGGAGACGTCGACGAGCAGCCTGACGAACGGATCTCTGAGCTCCGTCGAGCAGACGCAGCTCGTCGACGCCCTTCGGACCCACGTCGAAGATCCCGAAACTGAAAAAGAAGCCTCCCGACGTCTTCTTTCTGCGATCGTCTTCAGTCATCTCCTCACTTTTAGGTTGCTTTTCTAGAATCTGTACTTACTGAACTGAAGTTAAAAGTGTGATTATAATTTTTAAACCAATCTTCCCCGAAAAAAAATTGAAAATTAGGTATAAAACGCCGGACCGCAACTTCATATAATGGTTTTGATTTTTTTGAGAAAAAGTCTCTAATATGAGCAATAATAAGCAAACATGAGATGTTAGATTTTTTTAAAAAAATTGAATAAAATTTATTTGCACCTTATTACAAACTTTGGTTGAGTTTCGTTAAATTTTTCGTCGAGATATAGATTTTTCGAAGGGTTCTACCGTAATCCTTTGAGCCACCGTATCTCGAAAACGGCTCGAGTGATGATATTCCGTCCAAAAAAATCTTGAAAATCGTGTTCTACAACATATTTGATTTGGAGAAAATTTCACCCTAACGCTCATTTTCTTTTTTCCAACTCAGCTTTTTTCCAAATAAGCTCATTTTCCTGTTGTAGAAAATGAAAATCAAAAAAATTAGAACGGATTTTGAGTTTGTGGGAGAAAAAGCCAGAAAATCGAGCCCAGAGTGAGTTTTTCATTCTTAGGAACGCCAGAATGGTCACTAGAGGGGCAGCCCTAAGAGCTCTTATAGGTTCTCCTCAAGGGACTACTTTTCCTCCTTCTATAAGGGTTGCTCAATATCGCAATAGTGGCAACTTTAAGGGAATATTCTAGTGGCCGCTGGATGTCTTGTCACTTCGAAGTCAGAACAAGAAACTGAGAAGAAAATTATAGGGACTACTTAAGCGTCAAAGGTCAGACCCTCAATTCCTACCAAACTTTGAGTTTTTTTTTCTACAGTAAGTCTGAAATTGGGCGGGGTTTAATAAAACCCGGTTCCAAATATTCATGAGGTTCTTCACTTTCTATGACAGCAAGAAGAGCTTCCAGGAACAAAGATGAAATTTTCGTACCAACGGTTATTCGAAAATCTTGGAGAACGTGTGCTAAGCCCTTTAGGGAACACTATCTTGTCCAGGCGCTTTTTTTTTACCACTCTAGTGACCGCTCTGGCGATCCTATGTTGTTTCTTCAATTAAGTTTTGAGCTTTCTGATTCGGTTTCACGGTGAAAAAAGCCTAGAATATTTTTTTTTCCGAATCTTGGCTTTTTGCGGGATTTCCAGGATGAATTGAAATTATTTTACTATGGAATTTTTGAATTACAGAAGCCAAGACGCGATCTTGCGTTTGTGTCTGGCCAACGGTTTCAGCGACGTCGTCGAATTATTACTCTCAACTTCGAAAGAAGCCGTTTCGGAACACGTCTTGGCGGGATACTTGAAATTGGCGGCAAGGTTTTGTTTTTGAAAACTTTTCTTAGGATCCATGAGTTCATTCGATTATTGCTTCACTTGATTTCCAACTTACTTGTACTTAGGAACGTCAGAGTAGTCTCTACAGGGTCTCTTGTAGTACACCCTCAAGGAGCATCTTACCTTCCCTGTAGGGGTTACATAAGTTTGCAAAAGCGGCGGCTTTAGTGTTTAGTTTGTCAAAAAGAGCTTGCTAGTAAATCCTATGCGGCTTTTTAATTTTCAAATCTGAAAAAAAGACCCCTATAGGGACCACTTAACTTTTAGGTTCTTAGAGGTCAAGACCTTGATCCCTAAAGGGACCACTCAAGTTTCACTTCATTAGGGAGAATTTTTTGTCCACTATAGGGACTGCTTCTCCGCAATTCCGTTAGGGACCACTGTGACGTTCTTAATAAATGAATTAGCGTCTTTTGATAGAAAAAATATTTTTCTCAAAGTTCATTGCCTCGCGAAAAAGTTCGTTTTTTTCGAAAATGATTCTAGAAAAAATAAAAATAAAGGGTCTAGGATTGAGCATTTGCTTAAAAATAACGAGATAGCCTCCACAAAAAATCTGTAGCAAGATAGATTTCTTGATTTCCCCTTATTATAATTCATCTTCTGCAGCTCAACCGATGAAAATCGAGCTAATGAGATTATTTACTCGGTCCTGTCGCGAAATTACTCAAGGCCGACCTTCGTGGAAGCCCTGTCGGAACAACTGAATCCAGAAGAAAGCGTCGGGATCATGACCCGATTGGTCGAGATTTACAAGGAATTCGAGCCGAAGAATGCCAAGGATCACCAAGTTTCCACGGATTTCTCGAAAAAGGTTAGTTTTGAAGGGCTGGAAATAGAACAGAAATGAAATAAATGGAATGGTCTAAATGAACCTTTTAAAGACTTGAAAAAGCTCCTAAAATGGGTGCAGGAAAGTTCCCTCCAACCCTCCCTTTTCAAGGAAAAAAACCCTCTTTTTGGCTTTTATTCCAGAGTTTTTTAGGACTTGAAGATTTTCTTTTTTTCAACGCTTTTTTTTCTCCTGAAAATGAATTTTTTGATGGAAAGTCAAGAAAAGGCGTTAGAAACTACTTTTCAAGGCCTTTTCTCCTTTTTAGGTGCTTTTAGATTTTACCTTTCAATGCCTCTGTCCTTTTTCTCCATTCTATTTTTCTCGTTTTTCCTGTCTCTAACTGGAAATTTCATAGTTCATCCTACTGTTTTGTTATTTTGAGAATATTTGAGTTCAAATAGCCATCATTAGCGGCTCAAATAAAAGTCAGGTAAAATTTTTAAGCGAAACTTAGTTCAACTATTTTTTTTTTCATTTGCTCTGTCTCTGTATTTTTTCTTTTTTTTTTCTGACTGAAGTCCTCATCTCATTTTTGCGATTTCAAGGCTCTCCAATTGTTGGCGATTCTTTTGGATTCTCACGGCGCTCGTTTCGTTTGGGAAGATGCTGTACACGAAAAAGCTGGCTCAAATCTCAATTTTTTTGTCAGAAGCATGGTGTGTTTTTGAAGTTTTTCTCAACGAAAAGTTTTTCATGGTAATTAATTTAAAAATTAACAAAAAAAGGTCAAATGAAAAAAATGGTTGCTTTTTTTAAAAAAAATATGAGAAATTTTTCCAGGAAAGTTCATTTCGAAGATACTTTGAATAAAAAGATAGTGGAAAATTTTAGAATTGAAAATTAGTTGAAAACTTGGAAACGCTAGAATGGTCTCTATAGGGGCACTTATAAAAGTCCTTCTAGGGACTACTTCTTATATGCGCCACCAAACCTTGCGAAAGTCACTCTATAGGGACTAAAGCTCTAGGGGCTTAGGGGTCAGACCCTAGAGGGACCACCTAAAATTTACTCCCGGAGGAGGCTTTTTTGTCCTCTAGAGGCTATGCCCTTCTACCCCTATAGGGACCACTTTGGCATTCCTAGAAAAGCAAAAACTGTAGTATTTGAGCACTATTTGGTTCAAATTTTTCAGAATTTTTCATAGTTTTTTTTTGATTTTTTTTCTTTTTCAGAGCAGCCTCGTGGATGCATTCAATAAGTTCGACGCCTTCGGGAAAATTCAACCTCCCGAAGATCGTCAAAAAGTCCGTCGGGTGGTCCTCGTCGAACACAAACTTGCTTGGTGAAGAAGGAAAAATGCAGGATTTTTTGTTGTTCGGAAATTTTCCGTTGTTATCTTTTTGGCTTGGATTTTATTGTTCAAATCGTTTTTTTTTTTTGCTCGTCATAGTTTATTCACAGCTTTTCTGAAGGCGTTGAGCCTTGAACGCGGGATTTTTTTGAATATTCTATGAAAAATTCCGATTTTTCGATATCAAATGAGAAAAAAAGGCTTTTCAAGGTCGTGTAGCAGCTGTATTACTATATAAATTTTCTCAAAACTTTTTTTTTCTATTCAAAATTTGAATTTCCCATCATTTCTCTTATTTTTCTTATTTTTATGCTACCTTCAATCCCTTCTCCGTGCGATCAACGTTGTGTAGAATCGACTATAAAAAATTCCGAGAACATTTTTTGATTTTCCACTTTCTCCTTGTGAAATTTCATTATCAAATTTACTTCAAACCATTTTTTGAGTTCAATCTTTGAATTTTCTCTTCGCTTTTGTTATTTTTGTCTTCCCCTTGTTGTTCTTGTTATTTGTTGATAATTGAAGTTGTTTTTGTCTGAGAGATGAAATTTTTTTTTTGATTTCTAAAGGTTTCTTGGTTGTCCGCTTCTTTTTGAGGTACTTGAAGATGACAAATTTCAAAAAAATAATTTTTAAAAAGTTTCATATTGAAATGATGAAAAATGGCGGCCCCCGCCGACTATTTGCTCAAGGCGTCGGCGGGGATTGATCGATCAAGATTATCCGGTCGGACCGGCGAATTTCAGGTAATTTTTATTTTTGATTTTTAATTCCCGTTATTTTTGTATCTTTTTCTTGCATTTTTGGAGCACTTCTTTTCCAAGGAAAGAATTTTTGTCAATGCTAGAGGAATATCTCCCTTGAGACCTTTTTTTGCCGCTTTGAAACATAAAACATTGAGAAGGGCTTTTTTTGAGGATCAAACTGAATTCAATTTTATTCTTCATAGTTTCATTTTTTTCATACAACTGGGTAAATTTTTAAGTGGCTACTATAGAGGCTCGCCAAGGACTACTTGGAGAGGACACTAAAGTGGCCACTAAACTCACCTCTATAGTGGCCTCTATTTTCCGTTTTAGTGGCCACTTCAGTAGTTTCTCATCCAGTATTCCTTCCAGTAACTATGATAATTTTAAAACAAACATATTGGACCAGTTATGTTGATCCATTGACCCCTAAAGTGGCCACTAAAATTTTTAGTGGTCTAGTAGTAGCACGCAGACACCTAAAGAGGCCACATATGCTTAACTCCTTAAGTGGCCGCTAATTGGACTACTATAGGGGCCACTAAACGTCAAAACCCTATAGAGGCCACTAAAATTTACCCAGAAGGCTTCAATTTGAATTCAAAAAGAGCCTCCGGTCTTTGTACAGAAGCCTCACGTAATCCGACAAGAGAATTGTCAAAGGGGCACACTTTCTCGAACTTCGTTGATTTTTTTTTTCATATATCTTCTCGGACAATTGATAACAAGCTCCGGACGTTTCTGAGCAGTTCTAGGGATCACTTAAGAATGCTGACGCCACTAAAGTGGTCACTAGAAATGCTCCGACACGTCCGTTTCCGAGTTTTTTCTTCTTCTTGGGAGTTTTTTCATGCCCATTTGGAAGCATTGGGATCTCACTGTTTTTCTTTTCTCTTTTGCAATTGAACACAGAACAAAAAAACCCTCAGCTGCTTTTAAGAGCATTGGGCTGGTACCTGGTATTGTGTAGTCTGCCTCGAAGTTGATCGAACTCGGTCCGTCATGGATCTGGTTGAAGACGTCGTCGGGTTCTCGAATAAGGAAGATTTCTTGTTACCTGAATTTTCAAAGATAAAAGAATCTCCGGAAAAAGAATATAAATACAAAAGTTGAATTAGAAAGAGCTGCTCCTAAAATTTTCTAAGCAGTTTCTATACTTATTTTTCTAATCCACACGAATCTTGCTATGGTTTTTTTCTCACGCAAAGTCGGAAGGGCGGATAATGTCCTCGAAAAGGGAGAGGCTCGAAAAAGGCAGCAAAAAGGGTCCCTTTATCGAGCCTTTAATTTTTTCTGGGATTAGAAAGGCTCGAGAAATGATGAGAAAATAAAAAGGCAGAAAAAATGGTGCATAAAAGCCTGTAGTTGTGCACTCACTGGGACGAAAGTGATGGTAAAGTGGAATTAAAGCTCGTAAAACCTTCGTTCTCATGACACCGTGCCGCCCTTGCAAATAAGAGTGCGCGCAGATTGCATGAGATTTTGCAGAACCAAATTTTCAGTGCAAAAAATTTTGCTTCTCGATTACTTTTAAATATTGTTTTCTTCTCTTATTCTTAATATTTTTTTTCTGTTTTCGCGTATGAAATGGCGTAAAAGCAGCAAAAAAGGAAAATTTCCAAAGAGCCTTTTTCCACCCTTTCAGACTTTGCCTATGAATGATACCGGATCAAGGTTTTTCGGAATGTTAATAAGATCAAGCCTTCTTTTTTTGAAAATTTCTCGAAGCTAACCTCACATCAATTGTTCCAGTAGTAAATATCCGATTTTCAGTGCTCCAGAAGTTCTTTCTGAAAGAAAAGTAATTAGAAGAGAATTGTTTAGATAACAAACTGCATTAATTGAAGTTGGCGTCGAATCTCCATCGATTAGAAATTTTTCGTTGAGAGCTTCCTGCAATAATTTTAAAATTAAAATAGAGCAAATCGATTGTTCATTATTCAAATTGCATTGTTTTGACTGATTAGCTATGTGAAGTCATAAGTAAGCTAAAGAAGCTTTATGCAGTCAGAAGAACTAACTAGGCGGTGCGCTAGAGCTCCACTCGGCCTTGTCAGAACTAAGTATCCTAGACGCCGAAGGCCGTGACGGCATTTTCCCTGGGGGTCCCATCATCGCTTTGTCAGCATCGCGCTGCCAACAGTTTATGCTTCAGCCACAGGAATGGGCTTCGGCGTGACTTTGCGTATCCAATTTGCAAGCAAAAAGGATCGGCACTCCGGGAGTCCCACGGGCCTATTCTACTAGCGCTTACTACTAAGAGAACTATTTTGGAATTTAGAATGTTTTTGGAAGTTTAAAACTCATCTTGACGTTTAAGTGCAGAAGCAGTCGTGAAGGAAAGATAAATGATATTTGAACCCAGGTCAAAAAAGAAGAAATAACACGTTGCCACGTGGTTTTTTGTACGTGTTATTATTTCCGATATAAAATGTCGGGTTCACGTTTCTTTTTTGCAGAGAATGAAAGTTTTATTCTGCAAAAAAATTTTGGGTCATATGACGTGAAACGTGGAGTTTTTTTTTCCACGTTTTTATTTTTTTTTTTCGTTTTTTTTAGGAAAATTATAACTTACCGTGGAATGGCCTCGGGACGCAGTGTGATAATTTTTTTCACGCTGATTCCAATTCTTATATCAAAAGTTGCTCAATACGTCTGTGAAAAGAGTTGTGGATCCTGGAAATAGCACGTAAACAGGAGAGGGGGGGCGGGGGGAATAACCGCCTTTGGCGAAGTAGAAGTCCAAACGTGTAGTTGATCAAATTGAAAGCATGGTCTTACGGTTCTTCGCCTTGTTCTTCTGCGCATAGTTTCTTCAGTTTCGCTTCGACGAGCTCAGATTTTAGTGAAACTGGAGCCCGGAGACCGCTCTCTAGGTCGGAGCCTCGAAAGGAGAGCGACCATTTCGAGTGAAGATTTTACACGGAACTTTTGATGGTTTTTCGACAAAATCTGCCAAACAATTCAAAGTTCTCTCTGGCCTGTTTCCATGGAATTTCTGAGTTCAAAGAAAACTGACCTTCACTGGTGAAAAAAAGAAATGTAAATATTGAAAAATCCCTCACGAAGGTACTTAGAAATTCTTGAGTGGTCCCTATGGGGGTTAGAGGAAGAAAACAAATATTATGGTTGCCGAAGAAGCCGTCTCTAAAGGGGTAGAATTGAGATAGACCCTAAAGGAATTTAGGGCCTGACCACTTAGCCTCTAAAGCACAAGTGGACCCTATAGGGGTCTGTCATTGAAAAAGCGCTTGTTTTTTCCGTTTTTCCCATGGGAAAGCTTCATAACAATTATCGACCAGCATGTCCCCTATAGGGGCCACTTTTGCAAACATTAGTGGCCTCTTTAGGGGCTGGTAAAGTGGTCCCTAGAAAGGACCCTCAAAAGGCCTCCAAGGTTGCCCTTATAGAGACCACTCTGAAGTTCCTAAGATATGTCCCCCGAGAGCATTTTTTGCCGTTTTGAAACATCAAAAGCTGAGAACATGGTGGTTTTTGTTGGGGCTGAGGGGAACAGCCGTATTGATGAGCCGAGTCGGGCTCATCAGCGCTTTTTTTTTCCTTGAGTTCTCCAGTTGCCGAGCCTTGGGGTAGATGTCGCCCGCGTAAACGGAGTGTAAAGCGGGACGAGCTTCTGCTCCAGCTCCCAACCGCCCGTTTTATCTCTTACCACTTTTTTTTCGCTGTTACGTTGTGATTGCGACTTTTTTTTCAAGTATGATCCGTTTTCGTATCACGAAATGAAGAATGATAGCTTTTTGGAAGTTTTTTCGACAAGTTGATTTTTAGATTTTTTGAACTTTGAACTTTTTTTGCGTTTTCATTGGTGTCATAGATAATATTTTTCAAAATTTTTGAGTTTTCCGATTTTTTTGAATGTCCCTAAATTCATTAGGAAAATTCCGAAAACTTTAAAATTGTAGAACATTGAATTAAAAGTTCTAAAATTGGGAATAACACTTTCTTTTGAAATTTTTTTAAGCAAGTTGGTTTTTTTATTTTTTTGAAAATGGGAACCTTTTTTTCTCAGTTTTTCAGCGGTTTCATATTTTTTTGATTTCATATTTTTTTGAATTTCCCGCTGTAGTTTCATATTGATTAAAAAGAGCTTTGAATTTTTTTTGAGGATTTTAAAATCGCAGTTTTTTCAGTTAGTGTTGAAATTAATGATAAATTCTTGGAGTTTTGTCAAAAAGTTGGTTTTTTTCGATTTTTTTGGAAGTCTGAGGGGTTCTCAAAGACTGATAATTTTTGCCCAAAATCGAGAAATGTCTGAATTTTTTTCTAATGTATCTTCAAGCTTACAATGGTCATTTAAAGAAGCTCTGGTTTTTTTTTAAACTTCGAGATCGCTGTTTTTTTAAATAATATTTGGAAGTTGAATAATGTTGACTCCACTTTTCCAAGCCCTTTTACGAATATTCCACCTGCTGGGTAATTTTAAATTCATAGGAACTTTTATCGTTCCCCTCGAAAAAAGTCCGAAAAAAACTGCAAACTGAAAAGTATGAGTAATTTTGAAGGGTCCTACTTCACTTTATTTTCGTCATGAAATTTTCCGACCGGTTTTTTTTTTTCAGAATGCGAATTAGAGCGCTTGTTTTTCTCCCCAATTTCTTTCAAAGTTTTTTTTTTTGTAGCTTTTCTGAAATTTTCCTTTTTATAAAGATTTTTTAAAAAATCATTTAGAACTTTTTTTCATTCTTGCATATAGTTCTGTTCATCATTGAGCAAAATTTCGATCGAAAATATGTTTTTTTCAAAAATATGAAGGTTTTTTTCTTTTTTTCATCTTTTCTGTATTTCATGATGCATGGACCGAAAAATGAGCCTTTTTTCAACCGAATGACTTTTTTTTTGGTAGTAGAGGCCATATCTTTCTATTTTTATTATTCGAATTTTTGAAGCAATAAGAAATTTCTAGCCATTCAAAGGTCCTTTTTTTCTTAAAAAAAGCTGAAAAGAAAAAAACTTAAAAGAACATTTTTTTGCTCCTTTTTTTGGGACTTAAAAAGAGTTTTTTTCCCTGTTCTTATTCGTTATATTTTTTTATATTAGCCTCGTTTAGTAACTCCTATATGATTTTTCAGCCTTTGAAATATAACCTTTTTTGAAAAATCTATAGACACAGGCGAATTTTTGACATTCTGAAGCTTGAAGTACTTGTAAATCTCGATCGATTTTCACACTTTTTTTTGGATGTAATTTTCTGAAACATGAGGAAAGTCGGAAGGACCCTTGACTGGCCCTTTGATCGTCCGTTATGGATGCAAAGGTTTCCAATTAATTGTTTCTAAACGGGTCCCTTTTTTCTGCTTTTTTCTGTTTTTTCATCGGCCTTCATCCACCCTTTTTGGACCCTTTTAAGAAACACAGAAATTTTTAAATTGAGAAAAATCTTTACCAGTGACTGTGTATGAAGCAAAATGTGCTACAGTAATAAAATCGGAAATAATCAATGGCCGAGACTTTCAGCACCCTTTTTTCACCCTTTTTTGAGCCTTTTTAGCCCACCAAGGAAAAAGGCTCAATATAGACCGCAAAACAGAACCTTTTTAGCGGCCGTTTTGCAGCCATTCTCTTTTTGCACCCGTTTTCCTCACTTTTGACTTGGCAGTGTATATGTGTGTTCTGAGATTCGATTCAGTTTCAATTCTCAAAAAGTGGAATTTTGTGGGGTTTCAGGCACCAAGATGCTGCCGGAAAGCTTGCAGCTGGACCAGGAGATCCTCCTGGACGCTGGAGCCCAGCTCCACCGGCTCAAGATGTTCCCCTACTTTGACATCGCTCACTATATCTTGGTTAGTTCATTTTCCTTTTAAAAATTGTCTAATTATTCTGGATACTGAATGATGAAAGTTAGAATGAAACCCAAGTGTGGTTAGATGGTTGCACCCGACTTTTCACGGCTTGCGCATTGCAATTTGTAACAGATAGATCTCTACTGCTCTCCTTAATTTCAGTTGATTCTCTCACCCTTTCTGGTGGGAGGTTTTGCTTTAAAAATCTATTAAATGCAACCTTCGTCACGATTTGAAACTTTCTGACTTGTCTGTGCTCTCTTTTCCCTCACCGGTGAGGTCATAGAAGTATAAAAATAGTACGTAAACACGAGAGCGTCTGTCTTTTTCTGGTCGTTGTCAGTTAGCTCAACCAGTAGCGCGTTTGTCTGTTGTCATTAGGGTCACAGGATCAAATCCAGCCAGTGTCCAAACTTTTTCGCCATTTTTGGATCACTGAGAAAAACTTGGGAGGTCACTTAGGACAAAAAATGGCCATTAAAAAGTTCTATAGAAGCCATTATTTTGCGTTTTAGTGGTCTAGTAGTCACGCTTTAGCCACTTAAGTGGCCACTAAAAGGTTGAAACCCTGAAGAGGCCATTAGAAATCTGGATAGAGCTCAACCTTTCCCAAAAAACGCAACAAGAAGAAAAAATACCATTTGAAAAAATATTTTTATTCATATAGTGTTGGAAGAGGTGATTGCAATTGGATTGGTGTGATTAATTGGATAATATCAACATAAGTAGAGGATTCGAGAGCGGGATTATGTATTGTAAATCAGATGGTAGTGGCAGTGATTTTTTCTTCGGAATTTTCTCTGAAGATTCAAAGTTTCCATTTGGTGTCGAGACTTCGGTTCTTGGTGGCCTCGTCCCAATCCGGCCAGTATTGCTGCTTGATTCGCTCGACGTAGGATACCTGGAATATTTTTCAGGTAAAAGGTGAATATAATCGTTCTCTTTGCCAAGTAACCTAACTTGATTTGATGGAATACTTCTTTGAGATTAACCAAAATTAAGTTTTATAGTCCAACCGCCGCGGCTTGACGTGTCTGCGTCTCTCTGCTCCCTAACCTGTTCCCTAAGGTCAGAGAAAAATGGAAATAGCACGTAAACATGAGAGAGACGTCGAGAGATAAGGAGGGCGCAGAGAAGTCCCCTTTTCAAGTCGCGATAAACGGACTATAGCTGATTCACGGCTAGCTTGGGGCGCTAAGGGGCAGGGCCTGTCTGGGCTCTCCAAGAGCCAGGCACTATATCGTGCATTATCATGCCAGGACCCTGGCTCAATTCAGCCGTGAATCAGCTATATACTGATCTTTTTTTCCTGAATAACCTCGAAAAAAAAATCAATAATTGAACGAAGAAACGTACAATATTCGGCGTGGTGGTCGTTATGAAAGCCTTGATTTCTTCGGTGAACTGTGGAGTGTAGAGCAGCTGGACCAAGTGGCCGAAAGCCGTCGCGTCGAGCTGGAAAGAAGATGATTTTTGAAAAAAATGTCAAGTTTTTTCAACCTCACACCCATTGTGTGAATAAGATGAAATTTTTCACGAATAATCAAATTTTGTATTTAAATAAATTTCTCTCGGCTTGATGGCTGCAGTATTCGCAGCTCACATGTTTTTGGCGCCAATTTTAAGTTTCTGAGACTTCTCTTTTTCTCTCAGGTTTCCTCTTGAAAATACTAAATTTTTCACCGATATATTTTCAAAGAAGGTTCTATTGGGCCGCTAAGGGGACGTGGCGTGTCTGCGCTCTCCAAGAGCCAGGCACTATCTCACGCATTATCGTGTCAGGACCCTTTTTTCGATAGCTCAAGCCAGTCGTGTTCAGCTAAAGGTCTTTTATACTAGATAAAAGAAGATGATTTCCATGAAAGGGACAATAATTATTGAATTGGCGCCAAATTGCATCGCAACCGCATTGCAATGCCGTTGAAGCCGAAAAGTTGAAGTTCGAACATTTCCGCTTTTTTTAAAAACTAACAGTCGTGACGCGATCTCCCATCAAGTACTGCTGGCCTCCAAGTTGAGCCGAAACCGCTTCGAGATCTTTTTTGGCCCAATCGATGATTTCCTCGTGGGAGAGACGGGCGATCCCTTGAATGGTGCAAGCGTTGGTCAGCTGAAAATTTAAATTATTCGTTTTGAAATCGATAAATTAGGTTGGTAAGCAGGAAATGGGCCTCTTTTCTGATTTAATAATGGTTATTACTAATAATTAACTTTATTAATTAAACAAGTACGTCAAAACGAATGTTTCTAATAGTAAACTTAATTGTTTCTTTCCTATAAAACCTACGCCAGAAACAGGATTGACACAAAAAATATCATAAAACGGTCCAAATATTCTAAAATGTTCCGGAATGCCCTTTGTGACCAACCTTCTTGCGCATCTGTCCCAAAAGGACGTTTTTGAAGAAGAATCCCTTGACCCCGGTGATCTGCTGACCGTAACCCTGATCAGTGGCCAACCAAGCGTTGTCCTGCGAACGAGAGTAGAGGGAAATCCTGAAAAAAGGGATAGTTTTAGGAAACATTTTGGATCTGATTTGGCTTCTCAATCGCCTTATTGAAAATCAACCTGCTACTTTCTCCCTTCATCGCCATTCTTGTACAGTATTGGAAAATATGATTTTTCAAAACTTTCAGTTTTTCGTTCAAATCTCTATTCTTAGTTGAGCGAGAAAAGTTCTATTCTTAGGTATGAATTACCTATTCAATACCTGTGTGAAGTTTCAAGACATTTCAATCACTTTCTGAAAAGTTAGGACCCAAAAAGTATCTTGAAATACCTTTATGATACACATTATTCGATCTTGTCCATTAATAATATACTCTCATGATGAAAAAAAAAATCGAACCAGGTGAGATGACTTTCAATAAGTGCATGAAAAGCGCGGGCCGTGGCTCGCTCTTGGGGCTGGAGATAGTCGAGGTGTTCCTGAAGTGTTTTTTGAGAAGGGATGCTTTTTTGGATCATTTTTGGCATCTTCGACAATCTCCCACACATTTTGAAAATTTTAACAGAGTTTGGACTGCTCAAAAAATCAAAACGAGAGATCAATAGTGGCCCGGAGAGACGCCAGAGAAGTCATGCTGCCCTCATTTCTCTAGCGTCTCTTCAGGCATCCTATTCGGCGGGAAATTTTTCATCTGCAAGTGTTTTTGCAAGTTTGAAGACATCAATAGACTATCAAAAACGGGAAAAATGTCACTTTTGAGAAATTTATTTTCGTCGAGTAGTTCTATTTTTTCAAATTCGAACTACTTGACATTCGGTTTAAAAGTTAAAGAAATGATATTTTTGTACCTTGTGGAACTCCTTAGTGAGCTGCTCGATGATCATGTTGCTGTCGGGAAACTGACGACCGTTGAGCTCGATGAACGGAATTTGGCCTCTCGACGACATTTTCGTGAAGTTGTTGTTGATGTTCTGAAATGGTCTTATTGATTTTCGGACTGGCTTCTCTGATTTTTTAATATCTTCTAATATTTGATGTTCAGAAGTTTCCTACTTTTGGCTTCATAAGCGCTATTTGAAACAGTCTAGCCTATCTGGGCTCTCTTTTCTCTCACCGGAAAGGTCTTGAGATCAGGAAAAGAGCCCGTAATGACAGGAGAGCACAGAGAATTTTTGTAAGGGAGTTAGTTTTACTTTGTGGTTGAGAATTTACTGAAAACCGGTCAGATAACAGATGAAGATTCTGGAATTCCTAATCTTCAAAAATTTTTCTGTAAAGGACACCGTAAAGTCAAAGGGAACCATCGAATCCTGTTAAAATGGGTCCTTTGAGACTTTGAGCCCTTATTTTTTCGAGAACTACAAAAATCTGCAGCTTGGACATGCAGGGCTTTCATCTAGACTCCCAAGAAGAAGTTTTGTGCCCGATTTTCAGATATTTATTTCTGAGACTGACCGTATAAGGGATATCGCTCATGCGGAGCCAAGTTTCGAGTTTGAGAGCGAAAGGCGAAGGCGTCGGAACGAGGCCAGGTCTTGGGAACTGGACCAAGTATACGTGGTCTTTCTCCCAGTCGCGCTTCAGAAGTGTCGTGCTCGGCATTTTCTGCAATTTCGTGATCATCAAAATGTTTTATTTCTCACACTAGTACTAAAAGTTACGAAGTAAATTTAGGGAAAATGTGGTAATAAATGATAAATGAGTTCTTAATAGCTATAGCTCATTCCACGCAAGCTTGTCACAATTTTTGTTTTTCTTTGAGCTATAGACCCTTCCCTTCGATGTGAGCGGTCTTTATCTGTGCATACGCCTTTAATATAACGCAAGATTAAAGGCGCATGCACAGAAATGGGCTGTGCGCTTCAAAGGGAATTATTTTGTAGCTCGGAGGGAAGCAGAAATCGTGGCCAACTGGCGCCGATTGGACTATATAAAGGCGTAGGAAGAAGAAAAATGGTGAAATTTTTTAAAAAGGATCAAGTTCAGACATGAAGAGTTTAAGGTAGGCTCACTGCCAAAGTCGGAAGTGCGGAAAACGGGTGCACAATGGCCGCTGAAAGGGTTCCGTTTTGCGGCCTTTATGAAGCCTTTTTTCTTGGTGGGCTAAAAAGGCTCAAAACAGGGTGAAAAAGGGTGCTGAAAGTCTTTGCCATTGATGATTTCCGATTTTATTACTGTAGCACATTTTGGTTCATACACGGTCACTGGTAAAAAATATTCTCAATTTAAAACATGTTGTGTTTTTCAAAAGGGTCCAAAAAGGGTGGATAAAGGCCGATGAAAGGACGGAAAAAGGCAGTAAAAGGAAACCGTTAGGAACAATTTATGGTATCCTTTGGGTTTATAACGGACGCTCAAAGGGCCTGTAAAGGGTTTCCCTATGCTGTAGAAAAATCTGTTACATTAAAAAGGAAACATGGGAAGGAAATGATACATTTTTTGAGGTAGATTTGACAAAAAAATTTAAATTTATATATTTTTCTCAAAGTTCACAGATAAAAAAACTGAGAGTTGGTAACGTTTCGAAATGTATTTCAGATCAAAAAAACGAACAAAGTGATAAAATTTGAAATACAATAGTTATTTAGAAGAAAAAGACGGTAATTATAAAGCTTCCCGACCAAAAATTAAGAAAATGCGAACAGTTTTGAACTGACGAATTTGAAAAGAGAACAGGAAAAGGTGTATTTTCTCTTGAGAAGAAAAAATTGTTGACGAAATTTCGTGACTGATTGACGTCCACGCGATATTTGTAGCCAAGCACTTTGATTTTTTTCCTCTCGATTTTTTTCCAGTCAAAGAGCAAATGATGACTAAATGATGATAATTATGAAATATGGAACTTAGTTTGATCAGTTGGAACGTAGCGATAGGGAGGAATAAAACTGGAGTTTGTGAGCTTTTTAAGCTGACCAAGGTGTAATGTTAAACTTCTTTCGGACTTTTGCACACCTGAGTCATATGTTGGGCTGTTTGGAAAGTTGAAAGTACTATGAGAAGGTCTGAGGAAGCTTCCCAGTAGGAATTTTGTATTTTTTTCTAAAGTGACCACTTCTTGATGTACTTGAGGAATACCAATTTGGGAAACTTCCTGATTTTGAAAAAATAACGGCTCTTAGTCACAAAATGACCCATTTTTTGGTTTTAAGGTATCGTTATCCGGAAAAAAAGACAGAATTTCATGGAAAAATGTTAAGAGAGGATTTCGGTCTCATCGAAAGAAAAAAAATTTTGAAATTGAAAAAAGTTATCAGTAGAGCTAACAAGTCGCAATTCAACGAGGCTGTTTTTTTCAACATATTTTTTCTTTATTAACTATAGTTTCTTTGTAAAATGTCTTAGGAATCCCAGAATGACCTCTATAGGGGTTAGGGGGGAAAACAAGCCTTATAGGGGCCGAAAAAGTGGTTCCTGTAGGGGTAAAATTAAGGTGATCCCTATAGGGGTTCAGGGTCTGAACTCTTAGCCGCTGAAGCTCAAGTGGACCCATTAGGGATTCAGAAAACGCTTATTTATTCAGTTTTTTCACATTGAAATGCTCCTTCGTATAGAGATCATAACAATCCTGGACCCCTTTTGCAAGCTTTAGTGGCCCCTATAGGGGTTGATAAAGTGGTTCCTAGAGTAGACCCTCCAAAGGTCTCTAAGGTTCCCCCTATAGGGGTCACTCTGGAGTTCCCAAGTAAGCAAAAATAAAGTTAGAAATCTCAAAATCCTTCAATATACTACAAAATAGAAGGATAAAAGGTCATTTTCATGAAAGGCTTCTAATGAGGATAAAACGGACTTATCGTGGGGAAATGACTTCCAGTTACTATGGTAATAACTGTGGCTAGGTTTCCGAGAGGGCGATTGTCACATGGAGTGTGAGAATGAGTGACAAGATAAGTTCGGATCCGAGGCGACAGTAGGCGTCAAAAACGAGGAGAGATTCCATTTGAAAAGACTCAAAACGGCGGACTTTTAAGTGCAGATAATCGCGAGCAATTATGTATTACCGCGGTTTTTGGCCCTGGCGGCTGGCCTTTTCATTTCGAGAGAGGGAAGATTTAATGATTTTTCGGTGAGGGATTTGGAGTCTTTGAATTTTCCGATGGCAGAAATTAGTACTGTGGTAATGCTCCGGACGTTTCTGGGGATTTCTAGTGGCCACTTTAGTAGTGTCAGCCCTCTTAAGGGGTCCCCAGAGTGGCTCAGAAACTTCCAGAGCACGTCCGTTTTGCGTTAGCGAGTATGGGGAAAAAATAGCCGCGTAAAAAACACTTGTTCGCTCTAGTGATAATTTTTGAATAATCTGATTTTTGGATTAAAAATGTGCTGTTACTGCCTATAGTACAACAACGAAAAACTTAAAAATCCTAAAATTTCTTTTCAGATTCCTAGTGGCAGAAATTAGTATGAGAAAAAATAGCCGTGTAAGAAAAACTTGTTTGCTCTAATGATGATTTTTTTGAAAAAAATGTTTTTGATAAGGTTCTAATTTTTCCTTTCTGTAGTAAAAATAAAATTAGAAATCCTACACTTTCTTTTGGATTTTCCAATGACAGAAGTTAGAATGAGAAAAAATAGCCGCGTAAAAAACAATTGTTCGCCCTAGCGATAATTTTTCAAAAATTCGATTTTTAGATAAAGATTGTGCTTCTACAGCCTATAGAGTTGAAAAAACTTGCATTCTTCAAAAAACAGGATTTAAGGAAAAGTCATGAGAACTTCGAATGTTTGCTCCATCGATAATTTGATTCAGAGACCGAAAATGGAGCTGATAGCTGATTTTTCTGAAACCTAGGAAAAACAAAGATTTTTTAAAATGTTTCCTAGTCTTTGGGTTTCTCTTATAAATAAGAAAATCAAAGAAAAAATTGGAAAGGATAATGAAGTAGGTTAATCATAGAATGGAGGAGCTTGAAACTTCACAGGTAGGAAAAAAGAGCCGGGAACGTTTTGTTGTTTGCTCCACTGATAACGGATAATTGAACAACAATGACGAAAAGTTTCATGTTTCAAAGCAACAACTGTGACGAATTGGATGGAAATTTGATTTTTTACAAAAACTTTCCAAAAGGACACAAGAGACTTGTTGGAAACTACAAACTGGGCGTTGGAAAATTGCAAAACGAGGGGTTCAAAAATTTGGCGGTCGGCCGGGAGACGTGAATTCGATAAGAGCCTTTCCGCAAACATGCACGTTCATTGTTCTTTTCGGGTTCTCTGCCAACCGAAAAATGAGTAGAAACTTTGTTGGTGATTAACTGAAAACAATAAAGAAGACAGTGAAATTTAATGAAATTAGCCTGATTCAAAGGGACAAAGAAGTTTGGAGAAACAAAGAAAGACGTTCATCCCTCTTTGGAGACGTTCATCCCTCTTTGGAGACGTTCATCCCTCTTTGGAATAAACTGGCTACATTGGGAAACCTCAATGTTTCTCCAGAACGTTTCAGGTCTTTGTTACTATCCCTCGATAACAATTTCCTTTTTGGATCTATTCCCAGCAGACTCCGTTGAACCAGGCACCCGTGCTTCAGCCCTACTCTAATCCATCTTATGCGCGTCTATATCATTACAAACGATTAAATTCCCCACTCACCTGTGCTACACTGTGTCATAACTTATACTTTCTTTTTCTATTTACTTTTTTTACCTTTGTGAAATCCTCACCTCTTATTCTTTCATTACTGGCTCAGAGGCTCGTGAGGGCCTCAAGTGCCTTTTATTTATTTATTTCAGGCTTAATGCCAAATTTTTTTCTCTTTTTTTCTGTACATATTATTTTTGTTCTGCCTGTAAATAAATAATATTATATATTAAAAACAAAAAATGGTTGAGAAATCGATAGTAGAGCTCAAAAAATAGCGAGGTGCATGGCGATTTTTAAAAGAGACAAAAAAAAATTAAAAAATTTTTGAGGTCGAGCAAATTTGCTCTACTTGATCTTCTGATCTCAATCTTTGATCTTTGTAAGGAAAGTACTTATTCGGACCATGGTAACGCGCACCGGACGCTCTTGAGCATTCCCAGTGACCACTTTAGCAACTTCAGAACCTTTAAGGGATCCCTAGAAAGCTCAGAAACGTCCAACGTCCTTTCTGAGCATTTCTAGTGACCACTTTAGCAACTTCAGAACTCTTAAGTGATCCCTAGAATTGCTCAGAAACGTCCAGAACGCTTTGGGTTCTTCTTACTGAGCGATAAATTTCAAAAAAAAATTAATTATTTGGGTTATTTATGCCCCTTGGCAAAGAAAAAGATTATTTAACCATTTTTTTTTTTCAAAATACTTGATAACACTTAAAGTGGTACTTAATTCACTTGGAATGACTTTGGAGAAAAAAACGAGGCACATAATTTCTTGGGACTTGATAGGGTTCTTTCCAAGTTTATTGACTTATAACTTAAGTTTTGATCAAAAAAAAAGGCCGTTGTTTACTCAACCTCTTGATCGATTTTCAAGTCAAGTTGCATGGGTATTTGTACAAAGATTGTTGAGGGGAAAAAAAAATCTATGAAACAATAAAATTCTCTGAAAACCAGTAAGTTTATGACATTGTGAAGCTTGCAATGAGAACTTCGTGAATCTGGGATTCTTTTAATAATTCGCTTAAACCAACTTTGAAGGTCTAGGTGACCTATGCGAACTTGTGAATTATGGTTTTCGGAAGATTCCTGAATTTTTTCGGTACTTGAGAACGGCTCAGGGGTCACTCGTGGGGTTACGAGAAAAAAAAGCCCGTTTTTCATAACAATACCATAAGAAAATGAGACAAAAAAAATAGTGCAGAATCGGGACCAAACTTTATATTAAAACCATTAAAAAAATAAGGCGAAAAAGGGCATATCCGGGACCAAACTTCGTAACAGTATCATAAGAAAATGAGGCAAAAAGAGGGCAGAAGCGGGACCAAACTTCGTAACAGTATAATAAGAAAAAGAGGCGAAAGGAGGGCAGAACCGGGACCAAATTTTGTAACAGTATAATAAGAAAAAGAGGCGAAAGGAGGGCAGAACCGGGACCAAATTTCGTAACAGTATCATAAGAAAATGAGGCAAAAAGAGGGCAGAACCGAACTTCGTAATAATGCAAATAATGAGGCTGACTTGGCGGGCGGAAGTGAACAGTTTCTGGCGAGACGCCAAAGAATCGAACGGGGAAATGATGATGAGGCGGAAGAGGAGGCCCCCGCGCACAGTATACACATGAAGGAAACCCACGGCAAATATTACTTTTGACTATATGACAGGGTGCAGATGATTTACCCCCCAAGAGAACGGAAAAAAAAGAAAGAGAGAGGCGATAAGGTAATTCGAGCCGTGAAGAGAAGGGAATGAAGGGAATTCCTTGGCGGCGGCGGCGGTGAAGGTCGATTTGGGGTGGACGATTTTTGCCGCGTTTTGGGTGAGAGAGAACTGTTTTCGTGGCGGCTAATTGGCGACGACAGGCAGGTAGTCATGCATTGGCGGGCAATCGAAGGGCACTCCTGTTTGATTCGAGGGCCTGAGCAAGGGTTGAGCTTCATGAGAGGTCATTTTAGCGTAGCGTTCAGAATTTCCTATAAATTCACTCAAACAATCTTTGATGGACTGGGAATCGACCCCACATAGTCGCTATCTGGGCAAAATTCTAGTTTTGTAGATATGATTTTTCAAAGTTTTTATCCTTAACCATGTGACGCTGTTTGGAAGGAATCTAGCCGCGCCGCCAACCTTTGCACGGCAGCTAAGAGCGTAGTGCAGTGGCTAGCGCGCTATCCTGTGGAGCCCATCACGAGGGTTCGAATCCTTTTGCCGCCAACTTTTTTTTTGCCATTTTTTTCAGAGATTTCCCATGAGAATATTCAAATTTTATGAGTAATACCGTTCCAGATAGGTTCGATAGTCATTTTATTTCTAAAATCTCTTTTTTTTTCGCGGAAAAAAATTGAAAAGCCCGTCAAAGTTTTTAAAGATTGGAAAACTTCAAATCATGGAAACTCTCCAAAGATTTTAACTTACGGAGGTTCTGAAAAATTTTTTCCGAAGTCATGGCCACAAAATATCAATTTTTGGCCGGTGCTCAATTCATGAAGTATGAAATTTTTCAAATCTGAGCGGTCCTGCAGATGATCATCGAAGTGCGCGACGACTTGGGTAACGCGGCGTCGATCTTCTCGCGGAAGCATCCGCTCTCGTGCTGGCTCAGCTCGATGCTCATGTGCTTCGCCGACGCCTTCCTCGCCAACTTCCTGCTCGGCGAGCCCGTCATCGCTCCGTTCAAGCGGCACGATGACGTCATTTTGGTAAGGGTCCAGATTGGATTCTGAAAACGGGAGATGGGATCTACAAAGGCAAAAAGAAACTTTTTTTGAGGAACCTCAGAAGAAGCTGAAAAAATGCTTAAAAAAGTTTTGAGTTCCGTTTCAAAGGATCCTTCTCAATTCCATTGGGATCATTAACATAAGAAGGGGGTCCAGAAGCTCTTTTCTATGAAAGAAACTCAAAAAAGGAGAAAAATTCTTTTTTTGCCAGAAATGTTTCCTGTTTCACATGATTTTTTGGTTTTTCTCGCGTTTATTTTATCATAAACTCACTATCTATTTTTATATAGGCATATTCAAAACTAGGAAATTATGTAAAAAAAGTCGAAAAAGTCGGGAAAAATCGAAATTTCACGGATTTTTTTATTTCTATATTTTGAATGCCTAGAAAATTTTCCGGTTTGACATGTTTTTTCGGTTTTTCTCG
Organism: Caenorhabditis auriculariae; assembly: GCA_904845305.1. NCBI lineage: Eukaryota > Metazoa > Nematoda > Chromadorea > Rhabditida > Rhabditidae > Caenorhabditis > Caenorhabditis auriculariae. The sequence continues at coordinate 161,591 of CAJGYM010000092.1, forward strand.
TGTTTTGATCATAAACTCACTATCTATTTTGTATCAGGGACATTTAAAACATGAAAAAAAGTCGGAAAATTCGGAAACATCCATAGTAAAAAATCGGTAAAATCGAATTTTTGGACTTGGTAAGATTTTGTATTGATTCTTGGGATTGAAAAATTGGCTGAAATTTGAAAGTAAAGAAATAAAAAAACACTCTTAGGCCACGGTTGTATGGTACCTTGTCTTCTACGCGCCTTTCGATGGAATTTACAAGCTTTCGAAGGTTTTGCCGGTCAAGTGTGTTCTGGCCATCATGAAGGAGATCAAGCGGGCTTACAAGGTTTGAGGAAAATTTAAAAAAAAAACTCAAACAAACGGTCAGGTCTCTCACGGCGTTTCCCACGCGGCCAAGCTTTATCCAAACTCGTATTTGGTCCAAGTTTTGGTCGGAACGGCCAAGGGAGCTGGTTCGGGCGTCGTCAGGACTTTGGAGCAGGTACAGATTCACCTATTCTTCATAATTTTAAGAAAAATTCGAGAAGTTGGTTTAACCGGTAGATTGCAATGAAGCGCTGGTAAAGTGCAAAAAGGGTCCCCTATAGGGGTCTTTCAATTGCTGTTCCTGAAGGGACCACTAGGGACCACCTAAATAGAAGATTGAAATGAAGCAATGATAAAGAAGAGAAAGTGTTCCCTATAGGGGTCTTTTAATTGCTGTTTTTAAGGGACCACTATGGGGAAGGTAAGGTGGTCCCTTGAGGGTATGCTACAAGAGCCCCTCTAGTTACCACTCAGGCATTCCTAAGTACTCTAGACTTCATAATTTTGACTGTTTCAGTTGGTTCGAGGCGTATGGCTCCCGACGCACAACGAACTCCTGCGGCCGTCTTTCGCCACGAAAGCTTGCGCCATCGCAGCGACCGTCTTGGCCATGGAGAAGAGCGGAAATTACCTCTCCGTGCCTCACGATTTGATCTACCTGGTGATTTGGATTGGTATTTATTTGGCTCTAAACTCATCTTGAAGTTTTTTTAACGGCAGCATTTAGAAAGGAAAAAAATTGATTTTTAAATTTTTCCAAGCCTATTTCTTATAATTTCTCTAAAAAAATTTTTTTAGTATAGTCAATGTTTCCCGACTTGAAAGGCGAGGGAGGCGGGGCAGGGGCGGGACGCGTAGCGTGTGCGTACGCGGTTCTTGGCGCCAGTTCAATTCAATCGCCGCCGACTATTTAAAAAGCTCGGCCACCGCTCTTTTTTTCTGTATTTTTCTTCTATTTTTTTGATGCACACATGAACATAATCAATAAATAATTAAAAAAACAAGTGAAAAAGAGCAATAAATAAGCTCTCTGAATGCTCGCTAGCGGTTGAATTGAACACGTGCCAAGGACCGCGAACGCACACGCTACGCGTCCCGCCCCTTGCCACGCCTCCCACGCCTTTCAAGTCGGGAAACATTGACTATACACATTTTTCGGCTTTTCTATTTCGAAATTTTTATACAACTGAAAACAGGATTTCTATATAAAAATGTGCATGAGATTGTACAAACTCGGAATGGTGGATAATGGCCGCTAAAAGGCTCAAAAAAGGCTCCAGAAAGGCAGCAAAAAGGCTCCAGAAAGGCAGCAAAAAGGTTGCAGAAAGGCCGCAAAATGGGTCCCTTTATCGAGCCTTCCATTTGTTTCTGTCACTTTAAAGGCTCAAGAAGGTAGAGGCAGCAAAAAGGGTGCATAAGGGCCGATGAATTGGCGCAAAAAGACAGCAAAACAGGAACATTTCTGGAGCCTTTTTCCACCCTCTCCGACTTTGCCTATGAATAATGTTGTTCATGCTAGAATCTTAATTTTTCGGTTTTTTATAGAGTATCAAAATCACATTATTCTTCTCAGGTGATTGTCGGCTTTTTCGTCTACTTCAAGTTGGCGGCCGTCGTTTTCCACGTCACTGATCCGTTTGCTCCGATTGAAAACCTCTTCTGCGCCGTTTTCATGGGCGGAATTTGGGACGCCGTATCTAGGTAAGTTACGAATTTCTAGATCACTGTAAGCTTCTTTAAGAGTTCCTTAAGGGGCTGATTAGGCAAATAATATTTTCAGAGCGTTGGCTGCCTCGCGCGACCGCCGGGCTGGCGTCCATACCAACGAAAACGGCGTGGTTTCTGGCGCCGAGAAGAAAGAACAGTAAAAACCACGATAAATACTTATCCCCTCCTTCTAAAAAACTCTAAAAACTACCAAATGTTCTAGCATTTTTTAGGATTTGATGATTTTCCTATACCAATTTTCGACGCTCTATGGTGCCTTTCTTTGAAAATCGACAATATTTGCACGAGTACTTTTATTCTGCCCAAATGAAGTTTTTCACCTTCTCTTATATATTTATTTTTATCTAACGAAACAATTTTGCATTCGTTCACAAGCGATAAGAAACGCAAGGTCAACAAAACAAAAATTACGTCCAAAATGGGATAAAACTGTTTTTCGCCTGGGGGAAGTGGATCAAATCCGGCGTTTTTAACAAAAGGAAAAATTAAAGTAAAACAAATTAGCTTTTTATCGGCTAGCCACGCCCATAATTAGCTGCAGGTTTATTGGAGAGCGCAGACGCAGGAATCCACAAAATTGCCTTGTGAACCCCTTCAAGCCGTCTATAGAGCGGGAGCATCTGAAAACTCTTTAAATCCACAGAAGGACCATCTTTTTACCCATGTCTTTGTAGTTCGATTCTACATGGCCACGACCTGTGCCCCGGAATCTACGATGAGGATCGCCCCCGCTACGAGGACGACCTCGTCCAGCTCCCCGGAATCCTTCCCCTCGGCCTCGCCGATTCTGTCCCCCACAACCTCTGGAACCATTGCCGCCGCCTCTGAAACACCTTTTTAATGTTCAATCTCAGACAAATCCTCGGGAGGTAACCAGCAGGAGGTTGGAAGGTGTATGGAAGCTAGAAGGTCTTGGGAAGGCCTGTGGAAGGTTTTCGGAAAGTAGTTAGAAGGTCTTTGGAAGGTGGAAATGAAAAATGCCTGCCAGAAGCCTTTCAGAAGCCTGCTGGGAAGATTCTGTAAGGCTTCTGGCAGCTTTTGAAGTAGAAGGTGTTGGGAAGGTAAGTGGAAGGCGTTCGACGTTTGCTGGAAAGCTTCCAAACGCCTTCCGAGGAACCAAAAGCAGAAGCTTCTAAACTTTTACCTGAGATCCAACTAGGTCATCAAGCTTTTATGAACCTGCTTCTAAAGTTCAAGTGGTCCCTATAGGGGTTAGGGGAAGCCCCTATAGGGGCTTCCAATTTTGTGATCAATGTAAGAGTTAAAAAGATTGATCGACTCCCCCTCTGTTAATATTTTCCATTTAAACAACGCTATTTTTTAGATCTTTCGCATAAAACTGCGTGACTTGTGACTTTTTCGAAGTTAAAACTTTCTTCATTCTTTATTTACCCTATAGGGACCACTTTTATGAGCTCTAGAGGCCCCTATAGGGATTGGTAAAGTGGTCTCCAGCCCTCCAAGGGCCCTAAGGTTGCCTCTATAGGAACCACTCTGGAGTTCCTAAGTTTGCAGACAGGCTACGCCCCTTTTTCATCCCTAGTTAGCTCAATCGACTAGAGATCCTACTAATAATTTTTTAATAGAGGTCTAAAATCTCCTGAAAAAGCTGCACGAACGTCGAGGGATCGACAGTTTTGACGATTTTGAGCGGCTGTCCGTTTTCCTTGTAAGCCGCATAGTGGCCGACCATCAATTCCGTTGATTTCTTCAGCAACTTTTCGAACCTCAACGTTCTCGAAGATAATCTGAAATATGAAAATTTGTATGGCGCTCGATTTCAAGAAGAAAAAACACAGAAAGGGCGTCGTCGGGCCGAGTTCTCAGATTCCTGAGCCCATAAAGTGGACCCTATAGGGATCTTTCAACTTTTACCAGCCCCTCTAGGTGTTGGTACAGTGATCACTAATGGGAGCTCTCCAAGGGACCGCTCTAGAGTTCCTAAATATTCACTCCAACCTCATTCCCTTGGTTCACAGCCCTAGTTTATCCCTATAAAATCAAAAAAACTCCTAAAACCAACCGATCTTTCGATTCCGATAATGTCCACCGGCAGTGGCATCCAAGGCATAACCGACTTTTTCTGAATTTTTCAGTTTTATTATTTTCTCCGTGAAAAATACGTTGAAGACAGCGGGTCCGGTTGGTTTCTTTTGAGGAGATTCCGTTTCATTCTTGATTTTTTCCGTTTCTTCCGCCAGGTTTCCTTCTTCGACGTCTTCTTGTTGTTGAAACTCTTCCTTGTCCATGGCGAGGATCGTTTCGAGTTGCTTAAATGGAATAAAAATTGAAATCGAAGCTACACTTTTTAAAAAAATTCAAATTTTTTTCGGTGAATCAGCGAAATCTTTTCAAATTTTTTTCTAAAAATTTTTTTAAATCTTTTTCGTGGTTAGACGTTTCATTTACTTGTCAAAAATTCAAAAACTTAAAGATTTTTCATCACGAAACTCTATTCATCTCTGTCTTTCTTATTCGTTTTTCATGTTCTCCGAGAAAATCGATAATTTTTCTATGAGACCCTAAAAAAATTCATGTTGCTTTTTTTCAAGCTCATACATCTGATACAACAACTACACAAGCTTTGAAACTATAAGTTCAGGTTTCGACAGGCTCCGCCCATTTTGAAGGTTACTGTAGCCGAAATACGAACAAAATACAATTTTTTTTTCTCCGTGGTCCAAATTGAATAAAACTTTTTTCAAACGAAAGCCAGTGCCAAAATAAACATTTTTTGTACACTAACTGTACTTGAATATTTTTTCAAACCGAAAAAAATTTTCATTGAAAAAAACGTGCTTTTTTTCAGTTTTTTTGATGTTTTTTTAGAGCCCCCGATCCGTTAAATTTTTCGAATCTCCAAGTCTTTCTACCTTGTTAAAAAAACTTTGCGAGAGAAGAATCCCATGAAAAAAATTGATGAATTGACATTTTTTTCCAAAAAAAATAAAAAAATAAAAAAAGATGATTAATCGATCAAGTTTGATCAAATACGTTTCATTGACTTTTTATTAAATACGCTTTGCTTTTTTTAATACGTTTTTTTCCGGATTATGAATATCAAAAAAACCTCTATAACGAACACTTAAGCTTTAGAGGGCTAGGGGCCATATCCTAAACCCCTATAGTGAGCCCTATTTTGACTTCTAATGGGAAAAATCTAGTGGCCACTTGAGTGGGTCCTCAAGGGCTACTTGGAGAGGACACTAAGTGGCCACTAATACCATCGCTATAGAAGTTCCTATTCTGCGTCTAAGTGTCCACTATAGTAGTTTGAGTATCCTATAAGTCTTAGACACCTAAAGAGGCCACTTATCTTCAGCCACCAATTCGACCACTATAGTGGCCACTAAAACGCAAAATCCCTGAAGCGGCCACCAAAAATTTTGCCAGGCTGTTTTCCTTCTTTTTCTTTCTCTATAGGAATCCCTCTGGCGTTCCTAAAAACTTTGTTTCATTTTCAAAAAATTGAAAAAAAATTGGCAACCAGCTAAAACTCATAATGTGGATTTTGATTGAAAAAAATTTTTTTTTCAATTTTCAATTTGATTTTTCCCTAACCCAGTTCAACTCAAATCCGTTTCCAACCTCCGGGTCCACGTTTCGCGACCTTCTTTTCCCCATTTCGATGCGTTTTCCGTCGGCTTTGCGCAGCCTTTCCGCAGCCCTTTCGTCGGCTTCTTTCTGTTTCCTCGCATTTTTCTCCTCCTGTTCTTTTTCCTGTTGTTTGTCTCGTTGTTTTCGCCGTATTTCTCGCATTATTTTTCGTGCCTCCACTCTGAAGCTCATTTTATGGATAAAAGTTAGGTACAATGGAGCCTTTTACCACCCTTTCCGATTTCGGCTATGTTCTTTTTGTAATTATAAACTCACTTGTCGACCTTCTTATACTTGAAAATCTCATAAACGAGCTTTTCATCGCCGCAATCCAACCCCTCAAGATATTCGCCAATGTCTTCTGGGGTCAGAAGAATTTTTCTTGTCTCAAAATGTCGATAGTCAATTAATCCATCTATTTCCAAAACCTCGAATTTCCGCATGTGCTTATTCAAAGCCTCAGGATCATCCGTTTCCCCTTCAGGGACCACTAAAAAAAATATCTATACATCTTTTTTTCAATTTTCCAAAACCAATCCACGGCGGTGGAGCCCTGGACCACAGGAATTCTTCGCCAGGCGGAAATTTCGACTTGACTTTCAGAATGCACGTTATACAAAATGTTTTATGCTTGAGGATACCTTGAAAATCACTTTTTTCATGCAATTTTCCAGTTTTTCTTAAAACCTAGATCATCTTCATTGTCGATCAAAGTCTGCAAAACTTGACACTTGTTAGACCTCCCGGGCTCGAACATTTTTTCTGAAATGAAAAACGGCAATAACTTCTATTTCAAGACGAGAAACAGCAATAAATAAAACTTCAAACTGCTGGAAAAAAAATTAGGTTATTGATTACGAAATTTTTCTAGTTTTTTTCTGGTTTCTAGGCTGACGGAAAAAGCATGTTAATAGCTTGAAAAAGAACAAAATAAAATAAAAAAATACAAAAATTTTTTTGAATTTTTGAAATACAAAAGTTGACTTTGGAGCGCGCTTACTGAACATTCCGGCGGACTTCGAAAAAAAATTCTTTTTTTCTTTTTTTGAAATCTTCAATGTTTATATAAAAACTATTTAGTTTATGAGCAAGTTTTTTTAGCTTTCGATTGAGGTACGCCTGTACGGAATGATGTTTGTTCCTTAAAATTTTCGCTCCTTAAATATCTACAGGATAAAGTAGAAAACTTGTTCAAAAAAAAACCTTTTTCGAACGTTTTTTTTCATTAAATTATGATTGTTTTACCAATTACAGAAGCAATAATGAAAGATGACAGGTCTTCAAAAGAAAAAGGGTCAATCGATCAAATTAAGGTTATATTTTTGGTATTTCATCAATTTACCTGTTTTTTTAGGCGATTGAATTGAACAAGTACAATTTCGATGCGATTTGGCCGTATATGCGAAAGAAAAATCAGGTCGGCCAACGTTATAGCGATTGATTTGGTTTGAGTTTGATTTTTGAATTTTTTAAACTAAGATTTAAATGTTTTTAAGTTTTTTCCGTGTTTTGTTTTATAGGAAAAGTGAACTTTCGTAAAATTTTTTGTTCAATTGTGGAAAATAAATGACTGATTTCTACAATAATGTTTAATTCAGGAACTAACCGGATTGGGATTTTCTCAAGACTTCCGGGATAAAGATATCAATCGCCGGTATAGTAACCTGAGAACCACGGCTTCAACGAGGTTTTTTTCATCGAGTTTAAAAAAATTAAATAAAATTTTCAGAAGTATTATTTCCTTGGGAGTAGCGACCTATAAGTTCCTGGACCGAAACCTGGATAAACGCGTTTTTGAAATTTGAAGCCAATGTAATCTTTTTAGATTAAAAAAATGATTTTATTTTTTTCCAGGTTTTTCAACGTGTTGACAATGTGCAGCGACGCATTTTTCCGTCGAACCGGATTCGATGGAATTTCTCGTCGATTATTCTTTCGATTTCAATCGATTATTCAAAGATGGCATTCGATATGAACGGGCTCCTGGAGTAAGAATAAGATTTTAAAAAAATTGATGGATTATTTTTGAATCCTAAATGTTATTATTAAGCCCCTGCCTCACGAAAATGACAAGTTAAAATTTCGTTTTATCCCTTGAAAAAGTTTAATTTTTTGAAAATTAGCCTTATTATTGATTGAAAGGTATCGCTAGTATTCTTAAAATTTTTCAAGTTTTTTTAAAGTCCAGCTGGAAATTATGTTTTTAAGTGCCTCAGAAACCCATTTTTTTCGATTTTTTTAATTGAAAATCCTAATATTCGAGCTCTTTTTTTCTATAGAAAAAAATAAAAAAACCTTTGAAAATTTGGTTCGAAACGATAGAAATTATCGAAAAAAACGCCAAAATCTTTTGAAAAAAACGCTCAAATTTTTTTAAAAAAACGCTAAAAAAATTCTTGTGAAAAACGCTGATGCATTGGTTCCAGATACTAAGAAAAAAACTGAAAAAAACGATAAAAAAATTACTGAAAAAAACGCTTGAAGTTACCGAGAATAAGCTGAGAATTTCTGAAAATAGCTAGCAAATATTAAAAAAAGTTTAAAAAAACTACCATAAAAAAACGTTTAAAATTACCATAAGAACGGTCCAATTTTCCTAAAAAAACGCTAAAATTTTGATTCAAGATCTTGAGGATCACTGAAAAATGATAAAATAAAACTGAAAAAACGCAGAAAAAATTTGTTCGAAATGCTTGAAATCACCGTTCAATTGCTGAAAATCACTGATAAAACGCTGAAAATCATTTCAAAACCCTTGATTTTCAGCAAGAAGGCTGCCGACTCCGGAAACTCATCCGAGAAATCTTGATCAGTCCCTCCACATTGTGTTTCCACAACGGTTTCATCGATTTGGCCTTCATTTATCATCACTTTTACCTGCCTTTACCTGAAGAGTTTGTACAAAAAATAACCGGAACAAATTTTTTTTTCTTTAGTTTTGTGACATACTGCAACAATGTCGCCGAGCTGTTCCCCGCCGATTTTTTACCCGTTTGTGACTCGAAATTCCTGGCCGTTAATCAAACCGGTATCGATATGTCTTTCCTGGAATACGTGTTCCGGTTTTGGTGAGTATTGATGGAAGAAAAATGGTTTTTCGAGTAAATTTAGAAAAATAGAAAATAAATAATCACTGTTTCAGGTATTTTTTCTGTTATCGCATAATTTTTTTTCGTAGAAACTTCAGAGTGGCCCCTATAGGGGCACTTAAAGGATGCCCTCTAGGGACCACTTTACCTCCCCTATAAGGGCAACTAGATATTGCAAAAATGGCTCCTTGAGGGGTTTCATTTAGGGACTCCTATGGGGACCACTTGAGCTTTAGGAACCAAAGGGTAGGACTCTGAATCTCTCTAGAGACCACTTTTCAGTCTCCTATAGGGGTTGTTTTTCTCCTAACCCCTATAGGGACCACTATGAGGGTCCTAAGAAGTATTACCTGAACAAAATTTGAAAAGTGAATTTGAAGAATTTTAATAATTATTTTTTTCTTGCGACAACTTTATTGGATAATTTTTGATAGCAGAACTTGATGAAGTCGTTAATTTTTGAAAATAGGAACTTTTGAATATTTTTTTTAAATTCTGAAATATGAAATTTTTCTTTCTTTGAGGTCTCCATTTGGTATCATAGAAGTTTGGATTTCTTTTTTTGCAGTTTTGAAAAAAAATTTGAATAGGAAATTACCCAAAGACCAAAAATCATAGAAAAAAATCAGTAAAAAAAGTTTTTTTCAGCCTTTGCGAGAATTTTTATTGAATAATTTCTGATAGCAGAACTTGATCTAGTCGTTAATTTTTTTGAAAAATAGGAAATTTTTGAATTTTTTTGAGTTCTCAGATAATGAAATTTTTTTCCTAATGGGTCTTAATTAAATATTATATTTTTGCGATTTTTTTAAAAATTTTTTTCAAAGGAATGGTCCAAAACCAGAAAATACAATGATCAAGTATTTTTTTAGTCTCGGCGAAAAACGTCATTGAACGCCGGAACGCCCGATTTTACATTGATATCGATTTCGGGAACAATTTGAAGCCCGCAGTTCAAGCTGCGATCGATTTAGTTATAATTAATCATTAGAAATCAATAAAAAAATTGATTTTTTTAGGTAGATTGTAGCCTTCCAGTTGATTTTTCCTCAGCATAAACGGTTCCCCGACCATCATCAGAATATTCTCTGCCGCTCTTTTTATGGTAGGAATTGAATAATTATTATTTTTCTAGAAGATCTTCATGAATTATTTGCCAAAAAAATCATTATTTTTTTCAATTTTTAGATGTATGGAAATTGTAAAAAGAAACGGGAAACCTGCACTTTTCTACATTCTATCGACTTTGCTCTCGATGTACATCGGACGCGGCAGGAGAAAATCAGAGAAAAACGAAGGAAAAGGTAGGGAAGTTGTCACTTGAGGGGCCACTTTGAATACTGTAAGAGTTCACTAAAGTGGTATTTTTGAACTTAAAATAGAAAAAATGGCGTATTTTGTTTATTCGGAAGATTTTCGGGGAAGTGGGTCGTGTACTCTTCAAGTGACGACTTGAGGGATTTCTTCTGATCCAGATCCTTGAAGTGGTCACTTGGGAGAACATTTCAAGGGGTCACTTAACGGGTATTTGAATAGGATGGCTTGTTTGAGTTCGAAAGATTTTATTGATTTTTACGAGGCTGAGGAGTATCTTCTTAAGAGACTACTTTTGGTCCAGACCCCTGAAGTGGCCACTTGAGATTTTCAAATATTTCAAAAGGCCACTTGAAAGAAGACGGTGTTTTCGAATTGATCAAAAAAACTCACGCCGATTTATTGGATCTTAATAATTTGAAAATCTGAAAAATTTTCCTCTTCAGGGACTACTTCAAACAGAATCTCTTAAGTGGCCACATTAAATGGGTTCTTAAGAAAACGGCTTTTTTTTTTTACATGAACTTGAATAATTTTGGTCGAATGATACAATTTTTACAACTTGAAAAAGCTGAAGAGTATCCCTCTTAAGGGACCACTTCAAACAAAATCTCTTAAGTGGCCCCTTGAGATATAAAAATGCGCCGAGAGTCATTCGATGGACTTCGATAGGCGTTTTTTCACGCTAATTAAATAAATTCACGTCGATTTATTTGATTTTAAAGAGGCTAAGAAATGTAGAGGGACCCTTGAGGGGCCACTCCGAACGATAATCTTTAAGTGGCCGCTCACGTTAATTAAAGAAATCCACGTCGTTTTATTCTATTTTAACAACCTATAAAACAGAAATACCCCTCTTAAGGGGCCACTCCGAACAATAATCTCTTAAAGGACTACTTGAGATACAAGAATGCGTCAAGAGGTCACTTCATGAGTTTGAATAAGGCTTTTTCACGTTTATTAATAATGTTCACGTAAATTTATTCGATTTTAAAAAAGCTGAGAAATGTTCCCCTTGAGGGACTACTTCAAACAAAAATCCCTTAAATGGCCCCTTGATTTTCCTCGATTCATTTCGTTGACTTCTTCCAGAAATCGAAAAGGCGAAGTGGTCACTGAGGTGAAGAAGGAGGAAGAGCCACGGGTTTATTTTCAAGAATTGGTGGGTAAATTTGAAAAAAATGAAACTTGAATTTTTTTAAGCTCTCAAGATCTGAGTATAATGTGATTATTCCAATAGATGCAGAAAAACGCCAGATTTTTAATTTCAGACCTCTGAGATCATAAGCGCGATGAACGAGGAGCTCAAGCTGAAAAAGACAGGTTTTCAGCCAAGAAAAAAACTTTTTATAAATAATTTTTCTCGTTGCGGCATTTGCAGTTCTTGTGCGCAGCGGTTGCGATGCGTTTTGGCGCCAATTTAAAAATTATCGCATTTTTCAAGCTCTTGTATAATTTATCATGCTGATGAGGGTGGGCCAGTCGTCCAAATTTTCAAAATACGAGCTCCCAAGATTGGTGTGTGCACGATTCACGCTCACGAATATCCGCGGACCACGGCGTTTTTTTGGCGACTTTCCGTAAAGTGTAGTGTGTCGTGTGCATACACTGCGGCGCTTTGGCACACGCCGAGTCCAACGTTTTTTTTTTCGCGAACTGAAATTCAGTTATATTTTTCACTCTCTGGTGGCTGTTTTGAATTCTGCGGAATCACTTTTAACACGGCATGTGTTTTAAAACAAAAAAAAAAACAGAAAAATCGCGTTTAAAAAAAAATGAGAAATAGGTTCGTCTCGGGATTCATTGTCTTTAATATTTCCTGTTTTTTACGCGTTTTTCCCATGACGTCACATGGGAAAAGATTTCGACCACGCCCCCTTAATTTTTGGTTTGGCATTTTGCATCGCCGTGGGACCCAAAAAATTCCTTCCTAGGATGGTCCATCAAAATCAAAATCAAAAAAATGTGACAATTTTTAATTGACATTTGACATTGAAAACAGTGAGCTGTAAATGCCGCGGCCAGAAAATAAGGAAAATGAATTTTCGAAATCCAATTCAAGGATGTCATCGGGCCGGTGTCGACGCGTTCATGACGGGTTTCGCCGTTTTATTCCAGCAAAGGATGGATATTATCCGGACTGATTCGATGAATCCCGAGGTTTTGTCTGGAAAACCGTGAAAATTCAAATCTCAAGAAAAAAAAATTTTCAGCTTTTCAAACTTTTTGCTGTTTCTATGTTTGAAAATCAAAAAGTAACTGAGAAAAAACAGCCGTATGATAAGCTCTACAAATGTGCCCCATAGAAAAAGTGTTAAATTTGAGGATTTTTCAAGAAATCGTCACGATTACAAGTCTTTCTAAGGGAACACTAGAAAGGCGTTAGCGTCACTTAAGGGATCACTAAATGGTTCGCAATCCTTCAGAGTTCAAAGATCCAAAAATTGAGGCTTTCACGAGCAAAGATCAGGAAAATTCCTTATTTTCTCAGTCCCTTCTCGTGTCACATAGTTTTTATTTCGAATATGACCATTTTAATGCTCATTTTCGTTCAGTATATCCGACGCGCGGGATGAATGTTTAATGAATAGCCAGTCAAGAACCAATAAAATGAGCAAAGTGATGAATTATGAAGGTCTTCTGCAGGCATGAAGATCAAAAAACGAGGTCTTTAAGTGAAGAGCTTGATTTTTAGAAAGTTGAGATGTTTTTGAGACCGTTTATTGTAGTTTTTTGAAGCTGGAAGTGCAATAAAGTTTGAATTTTTCGAAATTTTTTTTATATCCATTTTTCAATTTTTTTGACTTTCAGTCTATTTATGGAATCTTAAAAAGCACCATAAACTGATTTTCTCCACTTTAGTAGTAACTTTGAGGTCTTAAAAATTGACCTGATTTTGTCTGGGTTGGGTCGGAAAAAGTAGGCTTTGAAACACGTCTCATCCAAATTTTAGCACTTTATCTTGTCTTGCTTTTTTGAACCGTCCTTATGAGCAGAAGTGTCAGAATTTGGGATTCCTTGACTTTTTGGAGGGTTTTTTGGGGTTTCAATATTTGATGTAAGCTTCTGGTTTTCAAATCTCCTAAAAAATCATTTTTGAAATTGGTTTTTCGTGCCTTTTCTGGAGGTTTCAGTATTTGATGTAAGGTTCTAGCTATAAAAACCTCAAAAATTCAGTTCTTCAAGCAGTTTATACCAAAAACTCTATTTAAAAAAATCGGGTTTTCGTGCCGATTTTTTTGAGTTCTTAAATTGCAAAAGGGAGCTTTTTATTTCTGAAGTAACTGTTCCTCAACCGATTTTTTTGCCAGAAAGTTCTCTCAGAAATATGTTTTCGGGTTTTTTGGAGGGGGGTTTTGAATATTTGAATATTTGAATATTTATTTCACTCCAATACATAAAATAACATGAGCTACAAAGAAAGAGGCAAAGTTCGAGCAAGAATTGTATGGGAGTAAAATGAGCACCGGTTTTAATACGCCCTCACGAGCGAATTTACCGGTATAGGGAACAGAACACGTAGAAGGATTTTTGATCACAGTAGACGTAAGGGAATGTTGGAAAAGAGTTCTTCGTTGCTAAGCGAGTCGAGAAACTTTCTGAAACGGGTGGTAGACGTGTTAGGGTTGAATCTTGAGCAGAGTCTATTCCAAAGAGGAATGACAGTGCTAAAAAAAACTATTAAATCTGGAACCAGTCTGAATCAAACGAAAAGGATACCGAGGTGAACGACTTCTACTGAAAAACTTTTCTGCACTAGGAAAGTGGTAAATGCCCAGGACGATTTTTTGAAGCGTTACTAGAGCAATAGAAGTTCTCCTACGGAAAACGTGAGTAGAACCGAGTACATCAAGGCGATGGGAGTATGTGTCAAAGGATTTATTACGTCTCATGAAGACTTGCCTAGTATAATGACGGTAAGGTTTTTCAAGTAGCACGGACAGTTCTGAATTTATAGGCGGTGAGAATATTTCAGAGCAATAGTCAAGATAGGGTCTAGCGTACATGTTGAATAGTAAATTATACTGCTGGATGTTCAAGTGACCAAAAGCTTTGAGCAGCTGTTTAGATTTGAGAGTGGCAATGTTGACTACATGACATTGACTACATGACTACATGAATACATTATTTGATGTAAGGTTCTAGCTATAAAATCCTCAAAATTCGATTTCCTTAACCAATTTCTACCAAAAAACCCATTAAGAAACTAGATTTTTGTGCCGATTTTTGAATTTTTCAATTCTACACGTAAGCTTCTAAAAACGAATTTTCAGTTCCTGAACCGATTGCCGCTTTTCGGGAAGGATCATCCGATGACCTTCCGAAAATCGCTGAGCAAACCCGACTGCAGCCCCGACCACGTCGCCGAGTTCGCCAAAATCCAAGCCGATCGCCAAAAAGTCCTCGCGAAACAGAGAAAATAAGAGAGAGCGTTGTTTTTTACATCATAAGTTGTTAATCTTGTCAATTTTATCATTTTTCAATTCTTCGATCTCAATTTTTTTGTTTTTGATGTTCAGTCCCGATGGTCTTCAGAATGATTAAAAAAACGTTTTTTTCAACTTGAACTTTTTATTTCCCGAAAGATCGATCCCTTCAAAGTACTGCAAAAGAATAATCGAATATTTTTTTCAAGATTAAATATTCCTGAGCTGAAATGACCATTATAAAAAGGAAGGATTCACAAAAATGCGAAAACTCGAAATATCATTATTTGAATGAATCACATCAAAGATAATGATATTAAAAAACCCCTATAGGGGCCACTTTTTGTCCTCTTCAAGGTCTGTTTTCTCAGCAGCCCTATAGGGACTACTTGAGCTTTAAGGGCCAGACCCAAAACCCTATAGGGACCACTTTTTCTCCTCTTCAAGGTCTGTTTTTTCAGCAATCCTTTATATGGACTACTTGAGCTTTATAGGCTAGACCCTAAACCCCTATAGTGCCCATACAAATCCTATCCCTATAGGGACCACTCTTTTGTCTTGTAACCCCTATAGGGATCGCTCTGAAGCTCTCGAGTATGGACACGCCTTTGCACTTCGGACACAGCGTACAGAGCTTGAAAAAAAAATTGGTTCTTTTTGTTTCTTTTTTTATTTTTGTTCATCATATTCAATTATATTTGGTTATTTTTTTTATTCTCTTCGATATTCCTAAATTTACCAATTAATTGAAAGTTGGAACGCGCTGCGAATTTGTGGAAAAAATAACATTTCTTCAACGAAATCATCTTTATTCAACAACAAAAAATCGGCAAACGGACAATGAAGACGAAAAAAAAATACAATTATGTTCTTGCTGACCCATGAGCAAAAAACGCATTCAGTGGACGAAGTGAATTCCGGACCCGGATGGGAGAAGTGGGGAAATTTTTTCATTGCGAATCGATACTGGAAGATCGGAAATTTTTGAAAGCGTTCAGGCCGGAAGCGATGGAGACGAGCAAGTGGATGACGCTGAAGTAGACGGAAAGACAGCCGAAAAAGTCTTCCTCCAGGCTGATGCTGTTGACGGCGTAGGCGAAGATCTGCAGGGCGTAGAGGACGGCGAAGACGACGGTGCCGCAGATGGTTACGACGACGTAGAAGTGGTCGGCGAAGGCGGCGGCCAGCAGAAGCGCCGTGTAGTAGACGACGTGGGAGAAGAGGGCGACGTAGGTCTGGCTGAGGGGCGCGCCCAGGACCCACGTCGACGTCAAGCAGATCAGCATCATTAACACGCTGCTCAGACCACGCAGCGAGTCCTCGCTACGATCGATGACCGGCAAACTTGAGACCGGAAGTTCTGGAAAATCTTGATTTTCAAGTCTTTCGTGAGGAAAACAATTATTTTTCAAGGTGAATCTTGTGAAAGAAGTTATCACGCTGTTCTTAGGGATTTTAGAGTGGTCCCTATTGTGGTTAGGGTGGAGAACAGCCCTGTAGGGACCGAAGAAGTGGTCCCTATAGGGTTAAATCAAGGTGGTCCTTGTAGGGGTCCTTTCAATTTTATTCAAAATAGGTTATTCGTTAAGTTTTTCGCATACTTAGGAACTTCAGAGTGGTCCCTATAGGCGCAACTTTAGGGACTATTTTACCAACACCTAAAGGGGCCACTAAAGCACGCAAAAGTGATCACTATAGGTATTTCAATTAGTGACCCCTATAGGGTACATGTACACGTCGATAACTCTACGAGGAAAACTAAATAATGAACAAAAATTAGAAGACCCCTATAGGGACCACTTAAGCTGTATGGCTAGGAATGAGACCTTGAAGCCTTATAGGGACCACCTTAATTCTACTCCTATATAGTCAACTTTTTTTCGGCCCCTTTAGGGGCTGTTTCTCCCCTAACCCCTATAGAGATCACTCTAAAATTCCTAAGGATGCCAATTTTTGAAAAATTTCAATTGAAATTTGTATTCATTAAAGTCCATTCGACTTGGCAATTTTTGAGTGTCTGCGTCTCTCTACTCTCTCGCCAGCGAGATCAGAGAAATAGAAAAATAGCGGGCCGATATGAGAGAGTCTGCTAGAAAGGAGAAGGGCGCAGAGAAAAAGAGCAGTTTCGTGGAGAAAAACGGATTATATGTCCAAAAATAAATGATAAAATAAGTGATACCTCGTTCTCGTTTTCGTTCCACAAGTTTGACTTCGTCCTCAGCCTCAGGATACATTGGGAAGTCTTCCCTTTCGTAAGCCAGGCTCTCCAAATCCTGGTCCACAAACCTCGCCTTGTTCCTCGACCGCAACTGGAAATAAAACACAAGATTAAAAACCCTATCAGTCAGTCTCACCCAGTCCATCATTTCGAGAGCGTCGTTCAGGACGCGGCCAATTTCCATTTGTCGGGTCATCATCTCCGACATCCTTGAAGATGAGCTGGAACCTAGAAAAACGAGATTATTGAGGTAGGAATAAGTAAAACTAACGGCTTATGACAGAGATCCTCGTGAGTATCTCTTGGTGGACCGAGTCCTCCGAAACACCCCGAGCTTGAGCTCCGTCGGGGTCTTTTTCGAGGCTTCTGAGCAGCTCCTCCAGCTCATTCAGCTCGGCCTTCCACGACGGAGGCGCCTCTTCTTCAGATGAGGGTCTCTCCACGTCTTCTTCTTTTTCCGCAGAGTCTTCCTTCTCAGTGTCAAAGTTTTGTTCCAGCCTGAGGAAACAAGGGAACATTTCGTTCCGCTTTTTCCGCTGGATTTCTCTCTGAATGAGGAGCTCCTCCTCGTCGTCGTCAGAGAGGAACGACGGTGATGGCAGCACGGGAAGCATCTCTGCCGCTTCCTCGACAAGACTCGTGTCAGAGTCTTCGGCTGAAAAAGATGATCATTGATAAGCTCCTTATAAAAAATCAAAAAAAAAATAGAGCCATTCTTGGGAGCTCCAAAGGGGTCCCTGTAGAGGGAACCTTAGGGACTCTACGAGGGTACCCTCTAGGGACAAATTTACCAACTCCTATAGGGGAACTAAGGCTTGCAAAAGAGGTCACTATAGGAGTTTTAGTAAGCGGCCCCTAGAGGAGACATGCTAACCGCTAATTTTTATGTACTCTTTGCGAAGAAGCATTTCCGTGCGATAATTTAATTAATAAGCGTTTTTAAATGAATTTGAAAGACCTCTATAGACTATAGGGATCACCTTGATTTCATCCCCATAGGGGCTGCTTTTTTGGCTTTTATAGAGGTTGCCTTTCCCCCTGACCCCTATAGATACCACTCTGGAATCCCTAAGTTTCACTGGGAATTCATTTCCGAAAGTTTTGATACGCAAACTTCATCTTTGTTTCTGAGAGCTCTCCTTATTATTACGTATAGTAAACAACCACCTGAATAGTTAGAACGAGGTTCCATTAAGCTCCGCCCGCTTCTGGTTTACTGTAGAACATTTTTTTGAAAAATGACGATTTTTGCAGTTTTCGATTTGGTTTAGTACTAAAACCCCCGAACGACTGGATTTTTATTTTTTTGATCGGAGCCGCAGAGTTTTGTGAATACAGAAAAACGTCTAGATCGTCTCCCTATTAGGGAGCTCGAAGCCCCGCCTCTTCACACCACCAAATAGACGATTTTGTGCTTGCAAAAACGGTTTTGAGAATTTTTTTACTAGTTCAAACCAGAACTAAGAAAATAACTATCCCCCCTAAACCTACGTAATAAACGTCGCTCTAAAAAACTGAATAACTTCTGTTTTTAGTTTTTCTTGTAAATATACTCAAAAAATCGAAACGATCGAAACATTTTTGACAAACTTTACAATATCATGGTGTTTCAGAAAATGAAGTGCGCGGCACTTCATTTTTTTCTTTATCGTGTTCATCAACATATTCTTGAATTTATATGTGAAAATAAAACAAATCTGGCAACCCCAAAAAATAACTAAGCTTGTAAAGTGACACTAAACTTTGAAGCCTGAATGCGAAACATTTTCAGCGATATGCGATATATTTTTCATTATGAAAATCCTCAATATCTTGAAAAACAGTGAAAAAAAGGAAAAAATGGATTTGGAGAATTTACAAAATTATATTTTAAAAATTACAAAACCGTCCTTTTTCACTTTAATCGTAGAATCACAATACATGTAGGGCACGCTTACATTTTTGATATGTTTTTTTAGCGTTCAAAAAACTATCAAATATCAGAAACTAAACAGATTCTGGCGGTCCTTAAAACAAACCGGAATTTTTAATTTCCTTTCGAAGAAATCGTGCAAGTGTGCGTCGGTGTGTATGCATCGAACACGTTAACGCCGGCATTTAACACGCATTCTCCCAGAAAATCGAACAAATGCGAAACATTTCGGTACACAAACTTCATCTTTGTTCCTGAGTGCTCTCCTTGCTATCATAGATAGTGAACAACCTCTTGGTTGTTGATTGAATATTTAGAACCAGGTTTTATTAGGCTCCGCCCACTTTCAGGCTTACTGTAGAAAGAACACCTTAAAAACAGTGAAGCAAATTGGTCCAAACCAACTTTAAAACAAAATATGTTCCGATATGAACATTTAAAGTTATAGAACTGAACCGGAAAAAAATTTTCTTTCGAACGAAAAAAATTAAAGTTTTTTTGAAAAAAATGACGATTTTTCGCAGTCTTTGAGCCATATAGTACTAGACCCCCCGAATGTCTGGATTTTTATTTTCTCAATCGACGCACTAGGGTCTTATAAGTAGAGGAAAAATGTCTAGAAACTCTGAATCCGGGTGATCCAGTTGACCTCCATCTCGGAGAACGCGACCAACTTGAAAATCGCAGAACCTTTGAAAATTTCTATTTTTTGTGAAAGCCGGATTCTGACTTGTTTCTTATTTTTGTTCAACAGCTTGCTGCAAAATTACAGCTCAAAAGTAGCGAGCTGCAAACCTTAGAAAAAAAATTTCTGACTTTTTTCCAATTTTTCGTTTTTTTCGGCATTTTCAAACTTTTCGTTCTAACTAGTACAAGTGGGCGGAGCCTAATAAAACCTGGTTCTAAATATTCAAGAGGTTGTTCACTATCTATGATAGCGAGAAGAGATCTCAGGAACAATGATGTAATTTTTGTACCAACGGTTATTTGAAAATCTCGGAGAAAGTGTGTTAAATGTTGCAGGTGCCGTTTTTCGTCATCGATTTTCTCTTCTTTCTGTTTCTTTTCAAATTGGGAGTACTTTTTCATTTCCCTCAAAATTGAATGATAATAATTTTTTTCCTGTCAGAAAAAGAGAAAAAAAGAGCGAAAAAAATTTTTTTCCTGACCATTTTTTTCAGAATTTTTTTAAAATTATTATATCAAAAAAATTCTCATGACAATTGTATAAAAGGCCCTTATAAGGTTTTTAGGGTCTGGCCTTTGAGCCCCTAAAGCTTTAGGAGTCCCTATAGGGTTCCCCATTTTTTTATTTTTCAAAACTCCAAAATAATAGTATCAATCGATTTACCCCGTCGAAAGGTTTGAGGTTAAACAACTATTGGCGACCGTTCAAACAGGAAAAAAATTGTTTTTTTAGTTTCAGAGACCAGCACGGAGGCGAATTACCGATTGGCTAGGTTGAGAGTCGCGCCGCAATTGCAAAAAAGCCCGCGCAAGTTGCTTCCTATTTTTACTTTTTTTGAATTGTCAAATTATTCGGTGATTTTTCTTTTGTTTTTTTAATATTTACTTCTTCATTCAACTGTTTCTTTTTTTGTTCAATCTCTTCGGAGGAGGTCTCTCAACCTTCCGCGTCGCTGATATTCAAAGTATGTTTACACTTTACAATTTAATGCGCAGAAAATTTTTTTTTGAACGTTCGTCTCGATTTCTTGTATTATTATTATTTTTTTCTTTTTCGAATTAAAACTGATTGTTCTTGCTTTTGAAGTAAAATTTGACCAAACAACCAATACTATGCGAATTTTCAGTTATTTGATTCTGAATGAGATTTTTTCAATAGTCGGAGAGTGAGAAATGAATTTGATAGGAATTTCGCCCTAAGCTTTGATTCTTATAATAATATTAAATATGAATGATAAAAAAATATCGAGCAGGTATTGTTGATCGATTTTAATTTTGTCAAACAATGTTACTTCAGTTTCTTGAAACATACGTTCGTTTCTTTCAAATCTCCTTCAGTTTTCATTTCTATTTTGCTCTAGTGTTATTTCCTTTCAAACTTCGTTCGCCGCTGGCTAGAGAAATTATGATAAGTTGTATTTTCGCGAATTGGGATACAACGCGAGAAAATAAGTCGTGACGTCCCTGTAGTAATTTTCTTCTCAAGCCTGCGGTGAAAGAAAGTGTATTAGACAGTGCTGGTTGAAACTTATTAGAGCTTGACCCCTACAGGAACCCCTAGGATCCCGTTTTTGGGCTTGACCCGTATAGGTAGGGACCGCAACCAAATTTTCAAAAAAAATTTCGGGCTTCAATATTACTATGGTTGGACAGCTGCTTCGATTTACTTTTCAAAACACTTTAGTTTTTCAAAAAAGGTTGAAAATTGAGATACGTTAATATTTAAGAAATAAAAAAAGGCGGCAACGACATCTGACCATGTTAAAATGAATTTCGAAATTTTTCACTTTTTTTATTTTTTTCTGAGAAAACAAAGTTTTTCGGAATAAGTTTTTATATTAATAAAATTTTTAGTTACAATTTAATCCACAAATTAAAAATAAAAATTTTTTTACTTACACGCTCTCGAAAGCGGGTACAACATTTTCAACTTTGCGCGGCCTCACGAAGATTAGGCACCGTAAAAATTTTTAATTTTTTTGTCTTAAAAAAATTTATTTTTTTCACTTAAGAATCGAATTCGAAAATAAAAGGCGCCAACGACATGGAACTAACCCGAAGAAAAAAGTAGTTTTGGTTTTTTGTACGACACTCCGCTAAAACGCTTCGAAAATCGGGTGAAAAGTATATGAGATTGAAGAGGAAGGTTTTCTCTATGTTTCCACTAATTTTCTCTGTGTTTGGTTCAGTATTGTGCTTTTACGAAAACATCAAACACAAAATCTAAAAAACCAGTGCATTTCACCATCGCAAAAAGGGGCGTGGCTTTGCGGTCTCGACCTATAGGGGCTCTTATTAAACCCTATATAGGGACCTCTCAAAAGTTTCTCAGTCAAACTAAAAAATGCCTAGTAACTCCAGAGTGGTCCCTATAAAGGCGACCTTAGGGGCCCATGGAGAGTCCCTTTAGGGACCACTATCAACCTCTATAGGGATTTCTAAAGCTTCCTAGAGTGGTCACTGTATGTATTTTAGTTAGTGGCCCCTATAGGCGACATGCTAGTCGATAGTTGTAATGAACTCTTTGCGAAGATGTATATATATATATATGCGAAAAACTGAATAATTAAGCGTTTTTAAAAGAAGTTCGGAGACCCCTAGAGGGATCATTCAAGCTTTAGAAGATAAGGCGACCCTTAAAAAAAGGACCACTTTTTCGGCTCCTATAGGGGCTGTTTTTCTCCTTACCCCTAAGTTTTTCTCCTTACCCCTTAGGCTAAGGGGCCATTCTGGAATTCCTAAGTGGTTCATGATTTTGTTTTTAGCAATGCGAAATATAATAGTTACTTTCTACGAACACAAATTTCTTTAAAAAAATTCTAAAAAGTCCCAGTGTTATTTCAATGAAGAACCATCAAGATATCAAAACCAGCGAGCGAAAAACTGCAGTCAAGTTGGGAAAAAGACGTACGTTCTCTGTCGTGTTCGATGAAAGCGTAGTCCGAATCGTCGACACAGGTGAACATTTCTTCGAGCACAAACCTTCCTCGGCGGAGTTGGGATCAAAGAATGGAGCATCTGGGGGTTGGGCAGTCGCTTGGGACGCGAGGTCGTGCTACCGGCTCGCGTGACCTACTTAGCCTATCTGATCAAGACTTGGAACCGAGCCAGGGAAAGGCCAACGGTAAGCATCCTTTTCGCGGAAACATTTGTTATCTATTTCTCCACTTCAGATTGATTAGACGATCAGAGTAGGTGACTCGGAAGTTTGATTGTGAATCGAAAAAAAAAGATTATTGTACAAAGCTGCTGTTAAACTTCAATACTACGCAATATAAATTTAGAAATATTTTTGTAGGTCCGATTATAAAATTTTTATTGGCAAGAAATCAAATTCGAATCAGGCAACTTTAGGGTCGTAACTGGTTCAGTTTACTTTATCTTGAAGAAGTCCAAATATTTTTTTTCCGCTAATTTGAAGCATCTTATGGCTCATCGCTTCAAATAAAAATGTTTCGGGAACTTTCTCAGGTAAAATTTGGGAAGACCTGCTTTCGGTTGCTCGGAAGCTTTCCATTAAGTGGTCGAACGCCTTCCACATAACTTCCCAACACTTTATACTTGAAAAAAGCCTTCCAGAAGCTTTCCAGCAGGCTTCTGGAAGGCTTCTGGAAGGCATTTTCCATTATCACCTTCCAAATACCTTCTATCTACCTTCCGAACGCCTTTCAAAGACTTTCCCAAGACCTTCTAGCTTCCATAAACCTTCCCAAGATTCGCCTGAGTTGTATATTTCATTCTTAACTTTTTTTTCATTTCAAAATTTGTTTTCTTATTTTGCTTGTAGAAAGTACAGGTTTGTTCTTTTATGAAAGATCATTTTATTTTGCGGCTGAAAATTAGCTGAAAGTTGGTCAGAACGCTTCTTGATGTACCAGATGAAGATTCTGATTTCTACCTGCATAACTTTCTAGTTTTTAAGTACCTGTGTAAATCCATACAGGAGTCATCAATTCATTAAAAAAAAAAAGTAGAAAGAGTCACTCAAAGTCAATTTTCTTACATATTCCTGGGTTAGTGCCCCGTCGCCTCATGAATAGTCAGAAGTGTTCCGTCGGAATGACTCACGTCTCGGCTAATGAATGGACGGCGCGGCCTTTTCGCGACTTCCGTTGATTCCTGAGCTTCTTCCCGCGATTCGCGACCTTCTTTTTCGAGAAAAGTTCTCTTTGGACCTTTATTACGTAGTTTTTTGGGCAAATCTTCTTGATAGGAATCCGAAAAACTGATTTCCTTTATGTGTAAATGCAAGTTTCTGAAAAATTATTTCACGAGAAACTTTCTCCTTGGTCAATGCGTAGACGATTAGGCATATATTCTTCATAGAATACTGAAAAAAATCAGTTTTTTTCGAAGAAAAAAATTATGAATAAGTATAATTTTTTTCAAAACGCGTGATTGATTTAGACTTGAAAGAACTTTAAAAAGAGCGGTTTTATTCTGAACAATTATTTCTTGAAAAAAATGTTCGCTTTGTACCACTAGATTGATAGGCAAAATAACTTACCGAAAAATTGATCGTTTGCAATTTCTGAAGCGTTAAAACTTGACCATAAATCTAAATTCGACAGTTTTCTTTTTTTTTCACTCGTATGTTTCAAAATAAATATTATACGGATTAACTTTTTTTTCAAAAAAAATCTCTCGCGCAGTCTATAGGTAGAGACCGCAGAGCCACGCCCCTTTTTGCGATGGTGAAATGCACTGGTTTCTTAGATTTCGTGTTTGATGTTTTCGTAAAAGCGCAATACTGAATCAAACACAGAGAAATTTGGTGGAAACATAGAGGAAACCTTCCTCTTCAATCTCATATACTTTTCATCCGATTTTCGAAGCGTTTTAGCGGAGTGTCGTACAAAAAACCAAAACGACTTTTTTTCTTCGGGTTTTTAACCTAGTTCCATGTCGTTGGCGCCTTTTTTTTATTTTCTGAGTCGATTTTTGAGGGAAAACAAATCTTTTTAAACAAAAAAATTAAAAATTTTTTTACGATGCCTAGTCTTCGTGAGGCCGCGCATAGTTGAAAATGTTGTACTCGCTTTCGAGAGCGTGTAAGTAAAAAAATTTTTTTATTTTTAACTTGTGGATTAAATTGTAACTAAAATTTTATTCATATAAAACTTATTCCGAAAAACTTTGTTTTTCTGAGAAAAAAATAGACAGTGAAAATTTCGAAATGTATTTTAACATGGTTAGATGTCGTTGGCGCCTTTTTTATTTCTTAAATATTAGCGTATCTCAATTTTTCAATCAATTAAAAAAATAAAATAAAAAAATGTCCACGGTGCCTAAAAAGTTTAATTATTGTTAATTTGAAGCCAACGTTAAAAAAATAACAAAAAAACACCGAAAACGGAAGCATTTCGAACTGAATCTCTATGAATAAATTATTTTAAGGTGGTCCGAACACACGTGACTAATAATTGTTCAACTATCATAACTTTTTTTAAACACGATAGTCGGTAAATGCTGTACTTTGAGGTGACACCCAGTTTCGTGGACTATATCGCAGCGAGAGTGGCGCGACATAGCAGCGACATATCTCGCTGCCATCTCGCTCAGCTCTAGCAAACTCCCGGCGCGATATCGGCGCGAGGTCGCGGATTATCGATTGGTCACTATTTACGTGCCATCAAAATTTTACTTGAATTGTTTAATTTTTTTCGTGTGTTATATTCTCTCTGATTTTTTTTATGTCTATTTTTTTCACTTAATATTTCTAAAATGTTAATTTTACAACTAATGTAACGCTCATACAGTACCGTCAGAAGAGGAAAAAAATATTTTTTTCGCTCACAACTTCCTCGTATAGAGCTCAATCTTTCTGAAACTTTTTTTCAGCTGTGTTTCTAAGTTTTTCACCACGGTGTTACAATCAACAGTCATCATATTTCCAGAGAGTTTCAAAAGGGTGAAATCCCATTAAAGAAAGTTGTGATTTAAAAAGCGTTTTTTTGTATATATTTTTGACGGCACTGCACACCTTTCTTGAATTTGAAAGTCCTTTTTTTCGCATCATGTTTTTAACCAATAATTTCAGGTTATTAGTACTTCAAAAAAACATCTAACATTTTTTTCGATCAATAAAAAGTCAAGAAAGATCCGTGGGAGATGGCACCGAAACTTTGCTTTTTGGATACAATCAATAAGATTCTTGGTAAACTATTTTTGAAACAGTATATCCATTTTTTTGCTTGAAGATATGATTAGCACTTTGGCGTCGATGGGTAAGGAAAAAGAAGAAATGAGGCATGATTTCGAGAAAGCACGAACTGCTGTCTTGATACAGTCGCTCCTGTGAGTTATTCTCTTATTCAAGGTTGGACTTTTTTTCAGTATTTCTCTTTTTTTACCGGTTTTTATCATTTAGAAAAGTTCTTGACGCAGCAAATGAAGGATATGCCGAAAAACTATCAAGTCAAAGCTTACAGTAACATTTTTTAAAGGGAACTTAGGGTCAATCTGATTGTTTAGCTTAATTTTTCTTTTTCAAAACTTCTTTCATTTTCATTTCGAGCCTCCCTCCTTTATCTAATTTGAACTTTTTAAAGATCATCTACGAGCTTACAATCGGTTTACTTTTTCTGTTTTTTTATTGAAACTACTCTTTTTCCTAGTCACATTTTTTTCCTATGAAAAAAATAAACGATACACATGTTTTTTTCCTCATATTGTCCTTTTTTTATTCTTACTTGAAGCTTCACTCTTTCGCCTCAATTCAATCTTCTTCAGATTTGTACATACTTTCAGTTTACTTCGAATTCGAAAAATGTATCATCAATTATTTGGAAATTTCTTTAATGCTCTCAAGTTTTTCATTTAAATATATTGTTTATATTAAATAAAAAAAGTAAAGAAGGTTGATAAAGACCGATATGTTATCATGTACAACCCAATAAAAGTATGAAGCATAGAAAGCAAATCAAGAAAAAAAAGCCCAATCGAGCTAAAAAATTTTTTTGAAAGAGCGACATAGCAGCGAGATGTGAGCGACCTTGCGCCGAGAGGCGAGCGATATAGCTCGCGGCTCCCCCGCGATATAGCGTTTCTCTCGCTGCGACCTCGTCCGTAAAACTGGGTGGAAGTGGTGTATAGCGCGAACGCCTCCCATCTCCGAGAGATGTACGTGGAGCAGCGCAAGTGCCCTTGCATACAGTTTTGATATCGCGAGTTCAATCCTCGCAGCGGCCATTTTTTTTTATTTTTCAAGAAAAAATAGCTTTTCTTTTCAAACTTGTGGTTTTATACTGTTTTAATGACTTATTACGACTTTGAAAACCAAACTAAACTACTAAAAAATTTAAATCCGATATGAAAACAAAATGAACGACCAAAAAGTGTAAAATCTAAACTTTCAGTACTAAATTTCGCGACTTTTTTTCACTACTGTTTTGACCATAACTTTTTTTCTCAACCTTTTTTTCGAAAAAAACTAAACTGTTTTTGAATAGTAAATTAGAGCAGCTATCCAACCATAGTAATATTGAAGTTCGAAAAAAATTTTTTTGAAAAATTCGTCTGCGGTCCCTATCTATAGGACAATAATTTTTCGTGCTAAAAATTTTTTTCAAAGGAAATCCAGAAAAAAGCTAGATTTACACAATATCTCACAAAATTTTCTAAATAAACTTTCCTAGATTTTTTTTCGGTCCAGGAAATGACGGCAAAATGCGATTAGGTCTTTCTGGCTGTGTGTAGATTGGATCTAGGAGAAGGAACTTTGAAGATGTTCCAAGTTCTTGAACTTTAGTACCTAGATTTCAACAAAAATAATTGATAGTCTTTTCGTTGAAAAAAAGTTAGGAATAGAAAATATGGAAAGTTCAACCCTTTTCACGACGAGTTTTTTTTGATTGAAATGGGAAGTCATTCTACTTGGCGGTCTGGAATTTTCTAAAAATTGGCTCAAACACTCCCTGGAATTTTATATGAAAGTCTATCAAAGTTGCAACCCGGGCCAGCTTCTATTTCTTGAGATAAATAGTTTTGAAGGACGAAAAGTAGGCCTGAAACTCATTTTTCGCAACTTTGAAAAATCATATCTCAAAAACTAGAAGTTTGAGCTGGCAGCGACTGTAAGGGATTTACATCTAGACCTTCACGGAGCGTCTGAGCAAGTTTGTGGAAATTTCCGAACAGTCAAGTAAAATGATCTCCCTTGTGAGTATTTTGAGATGATTTCTCTCATGAATGAAAATTCAAAAAAAGCAAAGTATTGGGGTTTCTTGGGAGGTTTTGTTTTGGCTTTTTTCTGGTCCTCAGCTCTATCCTTACATCTCTCTCGAAGTTTTTTTCAGGCTTCATTGTCAAATTTTTTTCAAAATAATTCTTGTACATTTTATTTTTGTTCTGCCTGTAAATGAATATTATTATTAAAGTGGAAAAATCAAAAATTCGGGGCTTTCTGCGTGATCAAAAAAAGCAAACTTTTTCAGAAATTGTTTTTTTAACGACTCTCAAAATCAAGTTCATAGGCAAAGTCGGACGGACCCTTCACGGGCCCTTTGAGCGTCCGTTACGGATCCGTCTGTTTCCGGAAATTGTTCCTAAACGGTTTCCTTTTTTACTGCCTTTTTGCGTCCTTTCATCGGCCTTCATCCACCCTTTTTTTGGACCCTTTTGAGAAATACAATTTTTAAAATTGAGAATAATCTTTACAAGTGACTGCGTATGAACCGAAATAAGCTACAGTAATAACATCGGAAATCATCAATAACAGAGACTTTCAGAACCTTTTTTTGAACCCCCACTCTTTCTTCACCCTTTTCGCGGCCTCTCCCTTTTTTTCGCCCTTTTTATGACCCTTTTTTTAACCCACCAAAAATGAAAGGCTCAATAAAGGCCGTAAAAAGGGACCCTTTTAGCGGCCATTTTGCAGTCACTCCCTTTTTGCACCCGTTTTCCGCACTTCCGACTTTGGCAGTGTTAACATATTCTTCTAAAAAATCGATAATTAAAAAAATATTGAAAAAAAACGAATGAGCTTTTTTTGCGGCTAACTTCGTGCGTTATTTTTGGCAGCTTAAAAAAAATTAGCCATCCTAGCTAACGCGCTCTTTGGATAATGAAGAGAAAAGGTGATTTCTGAGTTTTTTTTTTGACGCTTTCCCGATCGCGGATTTTTTTTTTTGGTGTGATTAATTTAGTTCGCCTTATCCGCACTACCTAACGCGCTCTATGGATAATGAAGAGAAAAGGCGGTTTTCGAGCTTTTTTTCGGCGTTCTTTCGATCGCGGCTAATTTTCTTCTCTCACTCTCTAAAAATAAGACAAATCAAGGGGGAAAAGTGTTCAAAAAGCAAGCGGGAATTTCCTTCTTCTTCACGTCTGTTCGTTCTTTTTTTTCGCCCCTGTCTGAGCTCTTCGTGCCGCCGGCGAATCGATGCCCGGAGACTCCTGCTCTCCGCCCAACCCTGAGGCCAAGAGCATGCAGCCGTGCAGCCGTCGACCGCCTCTTTATTACTTTGCTAATAACCACTTGTTGCGTTCGCCCTCCCTCCCTCCCATTTCGCGCCCCCCTTCCCGTTGGTTTTTCAACTTTCTTCCAGTTGTTTTACTTTTCTGAAAATCGAGGTTCTTACTGTAGATGTTCAAAAGAGTACTGTGACATTTGGTAGAGGGATCATCGTTTTTGATAATTTTTAGAGTCTGAAACTTTTTTAGAAGATCTCTGAGCTTTATTCCGTTTGCTGTACTTTTCTGAAAGTCGAGGTTCCTACTGTAGATGTTCGAAGAATTACTGTAACGTTTGGTGTAGAGAAAATCATATTTGATGATATATTAGTGTCAAAAAACCTTTCTTTGAAGTTTTCTGGGCTTCTTTATTTCAACTTTCTTCCCTTTGCATTACTTTTCTGAAAGCCCAAGTTCTTCCTGTAGATGCTCTAAGGATTACTGTGACATTTGGTAGAGGGATCATCGTTTTTGATAATTTTTAGAGTCTGAAACTTTTTTAGAAGATCTCTGAGCTTTATTCCGTTTGCTGTACTTTTCTGAAAGTCGAGGTTCCTACTGTAGATGTTCGAAGAATTACTGTAACGTTTGGTGTAGAGAAAATCATATTTGATGATATATTAGTGTCAAAAAAACCTTTCTTTGAAGTTTTTCTGGGCTTCTTTATTTCAACTTTCTTCCCTTTGCATTACTTTTTCTGAAAGCCCAAGTTCTTCCTGTAGATGCTCTAAGGATTACTGTGACATTTGGTAGAGGGATCATCGTTTTTTTGATAATTTTTTTAGAGTCTGAAACTTTTTTTA
The DNA here is from genome assembly GCA_904845305.1 of Caenorhabditis auriculariae. NCBI lineage: Eukaryota > Metazoa > Nematoda > Chromadorea > Rhabditida > Rhabditidae > Caenorhabditis > Caenorhabditis auriculariae. The sequence continues at coordinate 191,116 of CAJGYM010000092.1, forward strand.
GAAGATCTCTGAGCTTTATTCCGTTTGCTGTACTTTTCTGAAAGTCGAGGTTCCTACTGTAGATGTTCGAAGAATTACTGTAACGTTTGGTGTAGAGAAAAATCATATTTGATGATATATTAGTGTCAAAAAACCTTTCTTTGAAGTTTTCTGGGCTTCTTTATTTCAACTTTCTTCCCTTTGCATTACTTTTCTGAAAGCCCAAGTTCTTCCTGTAGATGCTCTAAGGGTTACTGTGACATTTGGTAGAAGAATCATCATTTTTGATAATTTTTTAGAGTCTGAAACTTCTTTAGAAGATCTCTGGGCTTTATTCCGTTTGCTTTACTTTTCTGAAAGCCGAGGTTCTTACTGTAGATGTTCTGAGGATTACTGTGAAATTTGGAATGTACACGATTTTTTAGAATCTAAACCTTTTTTTCAAGAGTTTTCTGGGCTTCTTTATTTCCACTTTCTTCCGTTTGCTTTATTTTTCTGAAAGCCGAGATTCTTACTGTAGATGTTCTAAGGATTACTGTAGCTTTTTGGTAAAGGAATAATCATTTTTGATGATTTTTTTATAGTCTAAAACCTTTCTTAGGAGTTTTTCTGTGTTTTATAAATCTCGCTCCTTTTATTTGTTTTACTTTTTCCTTGAAATCGAGGTTCTTCCTGTAGATGTTCTAGGGATTACTGTGACACTTTGTATAGGAAAAAACATCTTAGACGATTTTTTAGAGTCTAAACCTTTTTTAGGAGTTTCCTGGAATTTCTTCCGTTTGCTGTACTTTTCTGAAAGCCCAAGTTCTTACTGTAGATGCTCTAAGGATTACTGTAACCTTTGGTATAGAGAAAATCATATTTGATGATATATTAGTGTCGAAAAACCTTTTTTTGAAGTTTTCTGGGCTTCTTTATTTCAACTTTCTTCCGTTTGCTTTATTTTTCTGAAAGCCGAGATTCTTACTGTAGACGTTTTAAGGATTACTGTAACCTTTGGTAAAGAGATCATCATTTTTGATAGTTTTTTAGAGTCTGAAACTTTTTTAGAAGATCTCTGAGCTTTATTACGTTTGTATTACTTTTCTGGAAGCCGAGGCTCTTACTGTAGATGTTCTAAGGATTACTGTAGCACTTTGTATAGAAAACATCATATCAGATAATTTTTTAGAGTCTAAAACCCTTTTTTAATAGTTTTGTGGCCTTCTTTAGGTCTCAAATTACATCAAAAAAAAATTTCGAAATATTTTCGAAGCTGAGAGCCAAGAGCAAGGTTTTTTTCAGCTTTTTAAGAAATCCAGAAGCACTGTTCTGGGATAAAAGTTTTCATCGCGGTCTTAAAAAAAATACCTTCCTTTTTTTCCTTGTCATTCTCGTGTTTATAGCTAGCTCAGAAAGCACTTTTTTTGTTTCCTTGCCCCCATTTTCGAATCGTTGTTTGTAGCTTGCTCAGAAGGTTTTAGTGGCACCTTAAGTGTTTTGAGCTTCCAATAGCCTTTAGGGGTCACTTGGTGATATCCTACAACTTGGTGATATACTGGGAGTGACCACTTTAGGGGAATTTTTTTGCAACTTTCTCAATTTTTTTCACTCTTTTTTTACATTCAAAACAATTTTTTTACTGCTCAAGAGATCTCTATTTTTCTTCATTATTTATGTTATATGATGGCTTTGAAACATGTGAGAGGGTCCCATTCATCAAAAAAATGTGGGAAGGAATGAGGAAAAATATTTTTGAACTTTTTGGAATTTTTTTCTCAAAAAAATTGGCCAGAATACCTCTTGATGCTCTAGTTGACGATCGTAGAACTCTTAAAATTTCCAAAATTTGGATTTTAGAGACAAAAAAATTCTTGTAACTTGAAGAAAAAGCTCGGGGGAGGGGAGATCTCAAAAATTGATCTTTTGAACCCCTTGATTTGTAAATAATCATACGAATAAAACGTGGATTAAAGCCCTATACGGGAGCGATTAGGCAGCTTTTCTGAACTGAGAGAATTCATAATCACAAAGGTCGGGAGCGTTTGGAACTTCCGCAGGTTGCCGCTCGCCTTCCGGTCACTTCCTCTTTTCGCCTTTCCCCCTCACCTTTGTTCGTATATTTCGAGGCCCCTTTCAGCTTGAAATTCGCAAAGAAATTCGCAAGTAAGATTATCCTAAAAACCGCAAAGGTACAAATTTTCGGTTTTGGAAAAAATCTTGTAAGCCTAGGTAAACTGTTCAGAGCCGGTTGAATAGAAGCATTTTTTGACATTTTTTTTCTCGAAATCCAAAAAAGATGTCTATTTTCAAGCATTCATAGGCAAAGTCGGAAGGACCCTTCACGGGCCCTTCGAGCGTCCGTTACGGATCCGTCTGTTTCCGGAAATTGTTCCTAAACGGTTTCCTTTTTACTGCCTTTTTGCGTCCTTTCATCGGCCTTCATCCACCCTTTTTGGACCCTTTTTGAGAAATACAATTTTTTTAAATTGAGAATAATCTTTACAAGTGACTGCGTATGAACCGAAATAAGCTACAGTAATAACATCGGAAATCATCAATAACAGAGACTTTCAGAACCTTTTTTTGAACCCCCACTCTTTCTTCACCCTTTTCGCGGCCTCTCCCTTTTTTCGCCCTTTTATGACCCTTTTTAACCCACCAAAAATGAAAGGCTCAATAAAGGCCGTAAAAAGGGACCCTTTTAGCGGCCATTTTGCAGTCACTCCCTTTTTGCACCCGTTTTCCGCACTTCCGACTTTGGCAGTGTTTACGTAGGCAAAGTCGGAAAAGGGTGTAAAAAGGCTCCATAGAAATGTTCCTTTTTGCTGCCTTTTTACGCCATTTCATGGGCCTTTATGCACCATTTTTGCAGCCTCTTCTTTTTCCCACCATTTCTTAAGCTTTTAAAAACCCAAAAAAATGGAAGGCTCGATAAAGGGGCCTTTTTTGCAGCTTTTTTCGAGCCTTTTTGCTCCCTTTTTGCTGCCTGTCTGCGGCCTTTGTCGAGCCTTTTTGCTGCCTTTTTCGAGCCTTTTTGCTGCCTTTTTGCGGCCTTTTTTGAGCCTCTCCCTTTTTTCCGGCCATTATCCACCATTCCGACTTGACCCATGTATGTCTCAAGACTCTCCATAAGACTCTTCCAGCTTGAAAACCGTTTTTTTCCTTTTTCTGGCTGGTATTTCAATATTTTTAATAATTGATAATGAAGTTGAAATTCAGGATCTGGAATTTGGACTTTTACTTAATTTCTGAATCGAAATAAATTTTTTTCTCGCATAGTTATCACTTTAAAAAAACTTCAGTCTTGGTTTCATGATCATTTAGGTACCGAAAATTTGAATTTTTGGATGCCTAGATTTTTTTATTTATGGATTTTAAAGACGTCCGAGATATCTAAAATTTGAGATTTAAAAAAACTCTACTCAAGAATCTTAAAGTTCAACTTCTTTTTCTCTCTATTCAGACCAGTTAGTGGATTATTTTTCAAGCGGAAAACTCAATTAAAAAAAGACATCAAACGAAACATATATTTATTATGAAAATTCGGCACTTCCTCTTCCTTATACCTTCTTTGCGGTAGAAAACACGAAACCCTCCAAAAAATTCCCAAAAAAGGTCAAAATTTGTACCCAGTGACTCATAACTCCCTCTCGAAAATATTCCCAAAGCCGTATTTTATTTTCGTCGTTTTTTTTTGAGGTGAGTCTGGTGAGAATTGATTGCTGCTTTGCCTTTTCACGCTCAAACTCTCATGTCCGAGAGAACGCCTTTTTCTTTCCTTTTACTTCCCGGGAAATCTTTTTTTTTTCCCTTCAAGAACCATCATGCATAGATAAAATAACCGACTTAAAGCAGAGGAAGAAAAAAAAGGAACCATTTTTCAGCCTCTCACCCCCCGTGGGACTTTTTTTTCTCCCCAAAATGACGATTAATCCTCTTCACTCTTTTTTTTTGTTGCAAAAAAACTGGGACGTTAATCGATAACAAGCTTTTTTGAAAGAAAGAAAAGTTTAAAAATAAAGAAAAAGTCTAGAGACAAAATAGCCGCGTAAAGTAGCGGAAAAGTTGCTCCATGGACAATGGAGCTCTCCTTTTTTCTCTCAGAATATTTTTTCATGAATCTGGTCAAAAAATGCTTGATAATTTTCCCAATCTCTCTCAAACTGTAAAGAAAGTTCGAAAATATAAGAGAGCATTTTTTCGAATTTTTTGAAATCACATAAAAAGGTTTATAACTCAGGTTTGAAAAATCCGATGAAAAAAATTTCGAAAAACACGAAAAATTTGAGGAATCACGCTTTACGGGAAAAAAAGCCTATCAGTACCAATTAGATTCCTAAAGAGGCCACTAATTGTCAGTGACTTAAGTGGTCACTAATTATACCACTATAATGGCCACTTAACTTCAAAACCCTAAAGTGGACACTGAAAACTTTGCCAGTATGAATTCTTCCCTTTTTCTCTTTTTCTAATCTAGAAGCGCCCGACCCAAAACGACTTGCGCCCTGTGACACCAAAATTTCAAGCCGCAACGCAACCGCGCCGCTTCGAGTCATTCCAAAACGCCGTCTGACGAATGACGCGAAAAAATTATCCTGTGAATGAAGTTGAGAAGCTGCGGGGCAGATACGTGTTTATGTGCAGTTCTCTTACTGAATTAATTGGATTATTCGCCGGAATTGCGTGTTCCTCTCGTTTCTCCTCTTCCTTTTCCCTCCTTTGCCTTTTCGCTAATGAGAAACTAAAAAAAAAGGGGCGAGAATAACGCTTCGTCGTCCAATTTTCCCCAGGGTTTGCTGATATTTCGATGACTTTTTTTTTGGATTCCGAGGTGTCGACGGCTTAATCTAGAGCTTGCAGATAGCTTAGAGCGCAAGTAGTTTTTGGTCGGGCGCAATTTTTAACAAGTTTTTTTTTTGAACTACATTTTTGGATTCTCAGACGTCGATTTGATGTTGAACCGGCTAATCTAGTGCTTTAAGATGATCCAAAGCGCAAGTCATTTTCGGTCGGGCGCATTTTTTAACAAGTTTTTTTTTGAAACACTTTTTTTGGATTCCGAGATGTCGATTTGAAGCTGAACGGCTCAATCTAGAGCTTTCAGATGACTAGGAGCGCAAGTCGTTTTCGGTCGGGTGCATGTTTTACCTTTTTTTGAACCTTATTAGGAGGCTAATGAATCTCAGAACCGCAAATTTTCAAAAAGAGAGATCAACGACGTCCTGCAGAGACGGCAGAGAAGTCGGGGTAATCTCTCTTTCTCTGGCGTCTTTCCAGAACACCGTCGTCTTTTTTTTACTGAATCTTTTAAAGCTTGAATTAACTTGTTAGTGTTTTTTGCTTCCACCAATAATCCCAGACCAAATTTTCTCATAACCAGAATAAAAAAAGACTTCCTGGTTTTTTATTTGATCGACTTTAATCTCCATTTCAAGCGTAAAACTTCCGATTTCTACAAAAAGGGTCATTTTCTCGGGGGATCTTTTTCCAGAGTCATTTGGACAGATGGATGATGACATTTAGAGCACCAAAGCTCCATTTTTTGAATAAATAATGAAGAAAGGCATGGAAATGTAGTTGCTTTTTTGGTTGTCCAGGAAGTTTTTTCCTTTTTTTTTGCTTCTCGCTTTTTTTTTTCTATTTTTAGTCGAGGCGAACTTTCCGTACTTCCTTTTTCATTTTGAAATTCAAGTTTAAAATCTAAATCTCAAAAAAATCGGTGTCCTTTCAACATAAAAAAATGTTTTCAAAAAAACCTAGAAAAAAATTTTGACTTTAAAATGGCCAAAATAATCGCTCATCCTACGCTCTATTGACTATTTTTCAAGCTTGACGAAAAAATTTTTTTTTTTTATAAATTTGGAACTTTCTTTCTGTCTCGAAGTACTTGGAAAAAGCCGAAAATTGGAATTGTCCGTGGAGCGCACATTCTCGTATTTTATCTGACCCTATTTTTTGAGGCTCGTTTTTTCGCGGCCTTTTTTTTCTCAATAAAAAGGCTTTATTTTGTCGGTAATTATTATTTTTCAGGCACTTTTCAAGCGGCAGTATTAACATAAAAAACACTTCAAAAATCGCTCTCGAAAAAAAAAATAGCCGAAATAATCTCTCATTCTGCGCTCTATTGACAGTTTTCAGGCTTGACGAGAAATTTGCAGTTTTCTAGTTCTTTTTCCAGGATTATAAACTTTCTTACTTGTCTCGAAAAAATTTTAAAAAGCCAAAAAAATAGGATTTTCCCATGGAGCGCACATTATCGTCTTTTTTCGGCCTCATTTTTTTGAAGCTTGTTTTTTCGCGGCTATTTTTTCTCAATAAGAAAAGCTTTATTTTGTCCGTAATTATTATTTTTTGAAGCATTTTTCATCGACTCGATTTCACCATTTACTAGTCTTCTAAACTTTATCCCCGAAAAAACTTGAAACAAGCCGAAAAATAGGAGTTGTCCGTTGAGCGCACATTCTCTTCTTTTTTCTGACCTCACGGCTATTTTTTTATCAACTGAATTTCACCCTTTACTTGAAATTTAGTTTTCAAAAAGAATAAATGGCTCAAATGGCTCAGAAAGTTTCAAGTCGTGGCAAATGAGCCAAATACCGCGAAAATTATCAATAGAGCGCAAGTTCATTGGCTATTTTCACGGCTAAAATCTTTTTTTTTCTCAAAAGCAAACTTTGAAGCGTTCCTTGTTGCATATCACAACAGCTAATTTGTCATGGCGCCGTGAAAAAAAGAGCTCAAACTTGGAAAGGGCATCGGCTCTGAGAAATGTCTTTTTTTGTGTGAAACGATTCATCTCGACGGGGGCTCCCGACGGGATTTCGCTGCCACTTGCAGCCGCCTGCCACAATCCGAACTTCCGGCCCCTATTTCAGTCTAAACTGTTGAAAGTCTAGTGCTCGTCTTTTACGGATTTTTTTTTAGACTTTTTTGCAAAGCAGTAGTCATCCGATTTTCGTTCCTGGTTCAGTCAAAACGGTTGAAAGTCTAGTGCTCGTCTTTTCCAGATTTTTTTTTGAGAAGCAGTAGTTTTCCGATTTTTGTATACCTGAAAATTTCAAGTTATGAATCTTATAGATTCCAAGTAAAAGTTTTTAAAAACTTTTGAACTTTCTTGAGACTGGAAAAAAAATCAGGAATATATCGAACTCCAAAAATAAGTCATATGAAATTTTTAAATTCATGAATTTTTTTCATGAATAATCGATTCAAATCAATCAATCTTATTAATAAGAAATCCACAGAGCAGAAAAAAATTTGTGAATTTCCGCCAAAAAAATGCCGCTATCATATATATTTTTAATCAATAAATCATCTCGTTCAGCAGATCGTTTCCGGACCTTTCGTTCATCAATCAAATAGTCCTTTGACTTTTATTTTTTCAAATTTTTTCAAGTTGCACTTTGTCTGCACCTTTCTTTTCGTGCTTTTCATTTCAATTTTTTTCGAAATTCTCTACAAAAAAGAAATTTCCAGCGAGATGCACGCCTCGAACAGCGATTTCGGGATACGACGCACGGGTATTATTTGCAGCAAAACGGTAATTTTTTGATTCATTTTACCGTATCTCAAAAGTTCACTACAGTAACCCAAAACTGGCTGAAATTGCGTTTGCTATCGATTGGTGTACAGCTTTCCTAGAGAAGGCGAAGATTTTCTTAGATGCGCAGGTAGTTCAATACCGTAACCCAGAGTACCGTAATTCGGCTAGGGTAACAGGAAATGGCTAAAATGTTTTCTCTGTAGTACTGAAATCATATGCGTTTTTGAAATAATCTTATTTTCTGGAAAAAAAAATGCCCAAATCATCAAATTTTGAGAGACTCTAATTTCTCTGCCCCCTCTCGTTTTGAAGTGCTCTTTTCATGTTTCTATGACCTTTTCGATGAGGGAGAAGAGGGCGCAGACAGGTCAGAAGGAGGTTTTTTATTGATGAAAATACCGAGCTTGGACCTCGGTGACGCGTTCCGGACGTTCCTGAGCAATTCTAGGGATCACTTAAGAGTGTTGACGCTACTAAAGTGGTCACTAGAAAGGCCAAGGCGCGTCCTCGGTAACGCGAACGGGATCTGACGTGTCGGGGAATTTCTAGGGACCACTTTAGTAGCCGCAGCGCTCTTAAGGGATCCCTAGAATGGCTCAGGAACGTTCGGAGCGCGTCCGTTTTGCGTTACCAATGACACTTTTCAAGCTGTGTCCATGGGGCGCAAATGCTTTTTCTGAAATGAAAAGTTCTAAGACCAATTTATGGAATTTTAAGCTTCCTTTGCCAGGATTTTCATTTACTATGATATTTTATCGGCCAAACGCCCACAAACGAAGGGGAAAGAAACTTGGAGAGAGAAAAAGGGGCTAATCCATGATAAACGCCAACGTCAATCCGCCCCGTTTTGTATTGAATATTCGATGTGTGGGGACGTTTTCCTTTCCCCTTTCCTGCCTGCCAAAAAAGTTGAGAAGCTCCTCTTCTTAGTTTTGATTTCATATGCAGGGATGTTGCTAGGCAGGGATATGGCGATTCTCGAGAGGATTTTCGTGTAGTTTTAACGGAGAGCAAGCTTTTCGGATAGCCAAAGTTTAGGGTGATAAGAAAAGTTTTTTTTCAGTTTTTAACGTAAAGTTTGGAATTTTAATGTTTTTTTTCTCAAATTTTGAACACTGGGGTTAGGAATTTTAGAGTGGTCTCTATAGAAGTCAGGCACAAAAATTGCCCCTATAGGGACCGAAGAAGTATTCGCTATAGGGATAAAATCAAGGTGGTCCCTATAGGGGTTTGGGTAAAATATGGTTGGCCAACTTCTCATTTTACACGCAGAATCTGAATTTCATGTTGAAAACGCGGAAAAAATTCATTGAAGCAAAATATTTTTTGAAAAAGCTACTTTTCGAGTGACAACCACATGATTTTCTTATTAAATTTGTTGCAAACATTGCTTATTGAAGTTTTAAAAAGAGAAATTTAAAAAAAGTTGATAATGAAGAATTTGTGCTGTAAACTATGTTTGAACGGTTGGCAGTTTTTTTCAGTTGCTCATATAAAGAAGATATATTATGTTTAAAAAAATAAATCAAGTTTATCAAAATAAAAATTATAAAATAAATTCCATCAAAACTCGTGAACTTTAGAGTAAGAAAAGCAATGAAAAAAACACCCAAAACACTTTTTTATGAAACTCCAGTTCTGTTCCAAACTTTGATTGAAAACTATTGGTCAAAGTGAAAAATTCGCTGGAAGTCATAACTTGCAAAAACAAGGCTTGGCTGCGTTTGGATAAATTAGAAAACTTTCGAAAAAAAAAATTGAAAAAATTGAAAAGCGTATGCAGTTTTACGAGGGAGTGCATGCGGGAAAAACAATTTTGCGCGTCGCAACGTCTTTTCTAATTGCAGAAAATAAATCTTCAGATTTTTTTTTGGGCGCAAGGATTTATTTTTAGACTTTATTGAACCTTCGGAGGTCAAGAGCCATTTTGCAGGGTGAAACTCTGGGAACGATCGAGGAAGAGAGCCAGCCCAGCTCGATGAGGGAAAGCATGCGCCACGGGGAAAGTGTCGAGACGACGCCGAAGAAGTCGGCGACTTTCCACAACGTCCTCGACCTCAGACGTTCAGGTTTTCCTCCATTTTCAAGCTTTTTTGAGACGTAGTCTTTTGGTATAGCTGATGTAACCAATCCGTTTTCCCCTACCTATCACGTAAAAACTGGGAAAGTTTCTTATCATCCATGATCGTTAGCGAAAAATGAAAAAAATTAAAGTTTGTTGGCTACTCGCCAAAATTTGAGTTGAAGGTGCATAATTGCGTCGCGGTGTATTGCGGCCAACACAACTGACCGCACAGAGCTAGGAAACACCCTGATTTACCGAAAATGTGCAAAGCGGACGCGATGCGTTTTTCTCGCCAATTCAAAAAGTATAGCATTATCGGAATTATTGGTGAAAATTTTTTGAGTTGTACAACAAAAATGGTCATTTTCAAGAGGTAGGTTTTTTAAGTTGAACATTTTTTTTATCAGGAAACTTCAAAAACCTTAAAAAACTCGCCAAGTTTGAATTGGCGCCAAAAGTTTGCAAAGTTCTTGAGAAAGATTTTTTTTCACAGGGAATTTTTGGAGTGACCCCCGATAGGGATTACGAAAAAAAAACAGCTCTATAGGGGCCGAAAAAGTGGTCCTCATAGGGGTTTAGGATCTGGCCCCGTAGCCCCTAAAGCGGTCCCTATAGGGATTTTCAACTTTTTCAAAAAACGCCTATTTATTTAGTTTTCAGCATGGAAGTGCTTCTTCCATAGTGTTCATAAAAATTGTCCACTAGCATTTCCCCTATAGGGACCACTTTTGCAAGCTTAAGGGACCCCTATAGGGGTTGGTAAAGTGGTCCCTAGAGGGGACGCTCCAAGGGCCCCTAAGGTCGCCCTATAGGGACCACTCTGGATTTCCTAAGCTCTTTTATACAAGAATTTCGATTCAACTAACAGTTGAGATTTTATTTTTTTCAGATTTTTTTCCAAATTTGCCTAAAAAAATTTTTCCGTCCAATTTATTAGAAAAAAATAATATTTTTTTCTACTTTTTTTAAATCCCCCAATGAGAATAGACCATCACTGTTCACTTTAGATTTTTCTCAGCCCTATCTTTTTCAAAAAAAAAGTCCAAGAAAATCAAATATTTTTCCCAGAGCCACTCGGCCATTGTTTTCGTGGATCTCACTCATTATCCAACTACTCAATCCGGAAATCTCGACGCCTGAAAGTTTTGTTGTCCCGATGAAGCTGCTTCTGGACGAAATAATATTTTTTTATCCGTGGCTCGAGAAAAAGTAAAGGAGGAGGTGTCCAAAACAACAAACAAGGAGGCAAATATACTTTTTTTTTCGCGCAAAACCAGCGCGCGCGCCCAAATTTGTGTTGGTAGAGAGATTCGTATCGTTGCTCTTGAGGCTTTTTTTTCTTTTTCTTCGAATTTCTAGTCAATTTCGCTTTTAATCATAGTATCTGAGCCATCTAAAAAAACCTCAAAAAGAAGATTTTTTTCTTCAAATAGAGAAAAAAAGGTGCGAAAAAAAGTCTCTGTTCTGAATTTTTCCAGGAAAAAAATTCTTTGGCTTTTCAGTCATTTCTTTTTCTTTGTAACCTCACTTTTTTTGGATCAAGATTTTTCTGCTCTTGAGGTTTTTCCTTTTTTTGTTCAAAAATTCTCCTTCTTTTTCGTTTTTTTGATTATGGAATAAATGTAAGAGGCATTTTTCTAGATCTTTCTAAAAAGCCTCAAAACGAAGAAACTTTTTTTAAATAGGCTAAAAAAAGGTACCAAAAAGTCTGTTTTTCTTTACAAGAAAAAAATTCTTTTTGGCTTTTTCCGTCACTTCTTTTTCTTTATAATCCTACATTTTTTTGAATGGAGATTTTTTTGAGAATTATTTTTTTCATAAGGTTTTTTTCCTCTTTTTCTCAAAGTTAGAGCCACGGTTTTTTTATTTATTCTCGCTCTTTTTGCTTTTTAAGTATAGGATAAACCAAAAAGTCATTTCTAAGCCTTTTAAAAACCTCAAAAAAGAAGAAAGCTTCCTTCAAATAGACTAAAAGAAGGTGTGAAAAAGTCTCTGTGCTGACCTTTCCAGAAAAAAAGAACTTTTTTTAGCTTCTCAGTCATTTTTTTGTCTTTGTAATCTCACTTCTCTATATCAAAAATTTTTTCTGCTTTGAGGTTTTTTTCCTTTTGTTCAATTTGCTTCTGATCATAAGAAACTCTAAAAGGGCCCTTTTAGCAAAACTCAAAAAAAAAATAGATTTTTTCAAATAGGCTGAAAGAAAGTACGAAAAAAAGTATTTTCATTTTTTTGGTCCTTGTCTTTTAAAGCTCACTTTCTTTGGACGGAAGCTTTTTTTTTCTTTGACTTTTCATAATTTTTCTCATTTTTCCTTAATCACTATGAGTCATATGACATTATTAAGCGTTTCGAAAAGAAAAAAAGTAGGGCATTTGGCTAAAAATTTAGATTTTATGGACCTTTCTTCATTGCTAGCTTGTTTCAACGATATTGTAGTGGAAAAATCCTTTTTTTTTTATGAATAAAAACTCATTTCTCACTGAAGAAGACAACAAAAATTGGCCCAAGAAAGCCCGAGAAATTTAATTCGAGTCTTTGTTTTCCGTTGGTAGGAAGAAAAATTTCGCTAATGAGTTTGTTAGCCTCCTTGTCGATTTCTGCTTTGTTTTCCTCGGAAATAAAGTGGTGCTGGTCATTTTTTGGAGGAGAACAACGGGTTGTTTATTTACCAACCACCCCCGTTTTCTTAGTCAAATAAATAAAGCTGGAGATTTTTTTTACTAACTTGGGAACTTCTGAGTGGTCCCTATAGGGGGAGCCTTAGGTTCCCACTTTAAGAACCCCTACAGTGGCCACTAAAGCTTGCAAAAGGGGTCTCTATAGAGGTTTTAGTGAGAGGCCCCTATAGGGATTATTTCTATGAACTCTATGTGAAGAAACATTTCAGTGCGAAAAACTGAATAAATAAGCGTTGAATAGAATTGAAGGACCCCTATAGAGACCACTTAAGCTTTAGGGGCTAAGTGGTCAGATTCTAAACCCCTATAGGGATCACTTTTTGTCCCTCATGTGGGCTCTTTTTCTCTCTTACCCCTATAGGGAGTACTTAAGCTTTAGGGGCTAAGCGGTCAGACCCTAAACCCCTAAAGGGACCACCTTGATTTTACCCCTATAGGGACCTCTTTTTCGGCCCCTACAGGGGCTGTTTTCCACCTTTCTCCCTAGAGTTACGAACGATTTTTCATGTTTTCTGAAATTTTTCGTCCTTCCAATATAGTCTCCGGAAAAAAAAAACTATTTTTCTGTCACATAAAAGCTTCAAGCTCCATAAAGCCAAAAAAGGCGAATCTTGGCATTTCTTGTCAAAATCCCAATGGACGAATTCGTTAAAAATGCCCACCTTGGAGGAGCTTCTAAGAAAAAAACTTCAATTCATCTTTTTTCCCTTTTCTTCTCGTTTTTTGACTTTTCGTTTGTAAATTTTCTTTTTCAGGGGCCCGCCAATTATCGGCTGATCACGAGTATCAGGTGAGTCATGAGGAAAAATAATTCATTTTGATGTGGGATTCTTATAAAAACTTAATGAAGGCTATAAATGTCTTTAATGATTTTTCATTCGAAGTCTCAAATAACAAAAAAAGTATTTCCAAGGAATAAGAGAATTTTTCTAGAACGTAAATGCTCATAATGACTCGCAGAAAACATTTTTCTAAGAAATAAGATCATTTTTTTCTGATTTTTTTAAAGGTCTCAAAATGACCTAAATGACCTTAAGGACAATAAATTTACTAATTTAAGGGTATCGATTTTTTTCAAAAATAAAACAGTTTTTTTCAAACTTAATGGGAGTCCTAAATGTGCGGAAAAGGCTAAACCCACTAGGTTTATTTAATTTCTTTAATTAAATTCTCTGATTAAGATCACTTTCAAAAAAAAAGACGCCAAAAATTTAGTAGCCAGAAAAATAATTGTTTCAGAATTTGACGCGGCTACACTCGCAGCCGTCGACGTCGTCCGGTCAAAGGAAGAGATCAATTTTTACGGAGGTGAAATTTCGAAACCATTCCTTCTTTTTATAGTTGTTTCGGGCTTTTCCAAAACGAAGAATAAAAAAAAAATAACGCTGCCAAAGTCGAAAGTGACTGCAAAATGGCCGCTAAAAAGGTTCCGTTTTGCCTTTATTGAACCTTTCTTTCTTGGAGGAGGGCTAAAAAGCCTCAAAACAGGGTGAAAAAAGGGTGAGGAAAGTCTTGGCCATTGATTGCCATCAATATTTCTAGGTGTTTTAGAATTATGACCTGAAATTTGGGAAAAAGGGGGAGGATTTTTTTCAAAAAAATTACAGAAGGGGGGTTCGGTCAAAAGTTACAGAGGGAATTGCTCAAAAATTACCAATATTTAAAGTGAAGTTGCTCAAAAATTAGATTTGTCTATGCCATCAAGAAGGAAAGGGTCAATAAAGGCCTCAAAACGGAACCCTTTTATCGGCCATTTTGCACCCTTTTCCCACTCTGGCAGTGCATGCAAATTGTTTTTTCCGCAAAAAAATCTTTTTTTCTTAGCTTCTTAGCTCGACTTGCAATAATACTTGGCTAAAAGTACTTCCCCTAAAATTATAAAAATCCAATTTTTGCAACTTCTAACAGAACTTCCTCACCTATTCTCCCATCCAGAACGAAAAAAGCGGCTTTTCTTCCTCATATTACTATTTCGCGTAGGCCTTCCCAAAACAATGGTCACTCTTGCGTGGGGCGGAAGTTCCGCTGGTTCGTTTTTTTCCTCCCATTTTTTATTTTCCCTCCCGCTCTCGTCTCAAAATTATGTGTGCAGAAATATCCGCGCTGCTCGTGAAAATTGGCTTGGCCAACAGATTTTATATATATATTTTTCTCGTCCTGACAAGAGTAGTTATTTTTCCTCCTCGAGTTAATTGTCGGCTTGAAGCTGGATAAAATATATATATTTCGTGAATTTTTTTCTTCTCGATTATAAGGTGGCAAGGGATACGTAGAGGTGTTGTGAAACTTTTTCGAGATTTTTCGGGCCTTTTTGGAAATTTTTTATAATTTTTGAAATTTGTTGTTAGTGTTAAATCAGTGTTTAGGTTGGCAAAAGTGTGGCAAAAAAATTTTTAAGAGCCTAAAATTTTAACAAAAAGCGCTTTGATTCATGAAAATTGAGAATTTATCAATGGAGCGAAAAAGGTTTGGAAAAAATCGCCGTCTTTCTTTTTTTGATGAAAATTCAAAAAACTTCTAATTTATCCGCTTTTTGATACAGTGTTCAGACTTTTTGACTGAGTCCTGGGTCAAAATTACCCATGGAGCGCAACAAACTGCAAAAATAGCTTCTAAATTTTTCGATTTTTTTGAGAAAAAAATTCTTTTTGATAGATCTCAGAATGTTTTTTTGAGCTTTTGAGGAATGAAAAACGCTGTGGTCGCATTTAGAATGGCTCAAAGCGTCGCGGCTTGCTGTAGAGGAAAAATAATCGTGGCTTTCATAACTTGATCCATTCCAAATGCGACCTTCTTGCAAAAAAAAAAAAACCAATTTTTGCTTCCAAATCAAAGTCCAGACGGTGGAAGGCGGAATCTCTGCCCTCATCATTGCAAAAAGCGCGTATGCCCTTGATTGAGCCCTCCAAATTAGCATTGCCAATTGAGCTTCTGCTCCTCTTTTTCCTCCCCCAAAAGCCCCAACTCCATTGCAATCGTCGGATCAAATGTCTATTTTTCGTTCGTCTGGGCCCTTTTTTTTTCGAATTATCGATTTAACAATTATTTCCGGAGAAAGATGCTGTAAATTCCATGTTTACGACAGATTTTGTCGATTTTTGAATGATTCTAATAGGAATTTCAACAAAAAATGTGTTCTTCTTGAGATTTTTTCTTTTTTTTTTGTTGAAATATTGTTTTGACCAGACAGAAACGCTGTAAATTTTATTTCCACGACAGATTTTCATCGATTTTTGGATGATTCTAACAGAAATTTGAACGAAATTCATTCCCTTGGGCCATTTTTTTGAGATCAATTTTTGTCTGGGTTCTATTCTTTTTTTTGTTTGATCTACAACTTATTTAACATTTTTCGCAGACGAGATGTTGTAAATTTCGAATTCGCGACAGATTTCTTTCATTTTTTGAGTGGTTTTACAGAAAATTCGTTTCTTGTGCTGGTTATTTTTTTTGGATTAATTGTCCTTTTTTTGTTTTAGGGCTTTTTTTTGAACTTTTTTTGAATGGAATGTCTCAAATTTTACTCTGTGATATGTTTTTCAGTTTTGAAATGATCAAATTGGGGTTTTTTTAACCAAAAATTAGTTGCTTTGAGAATTTTTTCCTGATTTTCTGGGCTTCGAAATGAGCTTTTTAGTTGTTTCAATTCCTCAGAAAAAAATGTGTTGGTTAATATTTTTTTCAATTTTTGAACTTTTTTTGAGGAGTTTTTTTCAGAAATTTTTTTACTTCAAAAAAATAAGAAAAAGGAAGTCTATAAATCATTGAATAGATGTAACAAAAGTTTCACTTCAAAAAAATTTTTTCTGAAAAAAATTCTTAATAAATTTTTTATCCGTAGCGCGCATTTTTGTTAAAAAAATAAATGCCCTTCTTTAATGTTTTTTTCGTCATTTTGTCATACCAATGAAATAAGATGGAAGGCAGCATTTCAAGTTCGGCTAAACTTTTTGTTTTTGCAATTGGCCTTCTTTTTTGCCTTCCCGCCGGAACGTCCATCAGTCGTGTAGTCAGCCAAAACAACCAGCAAAAAAAAAGAATTCTTCAGCTTTTTTTTTCTCTCTCATCCCCCAGCTTTTTAGATAATTGAGTGGCGGATTTCGTGGTGCCAAAATATTTATCGTTTGAAATTCATTTTCCTCATCGATAAGTGGGTTTTTAAAACATTGATTTTGTTGTAGAAAATCGCTTTTTTTTTTTCGGATTTGAAAGTGGTTTAGTGGAGTGTCGTTCGAAGAAATTCTCTTTTTTCTCAACTTTTTGCAGATTTTTAACACTCATTTATTCATTTATTGGTGGATTTCAAAATGTTTTGAACCTGAAGATACGATTTTTTTCAAACTTTCACAAAGGCTAAAGATATACACCACTGAAAAATGATCAATTTATAAGCTTATAATAGCCATTTTTCGAAAAAATTTGACCTCTACCGCTTTAAAATCAAACTATTTTCAATATAATCGTGGTCTACATTTTTAATTCTATTATCAAATTTAATCATTTAAACAGGAATAAATCATTTTTCGAGGATTGTCACCTAAAAAAATCAAGAAAAAGCTCCCGGTGAGAGAAAGGAGAGCGCAGACAGGCCGGAGAGTTTGAAGAATGGATTACTTAGGAAGTCCAGGGGGTTTAGTGGGAAAATCAGACCTTATAGGGGCCGAAAAAGGGATCCCTGTAGGGATTTAAAGTTTGACCCTTTAGCCCCTAAAGCTTAAGTGTTTTCTATAGGGGTCTTTCATCTTTATTCAAAAACGCTCGTTTTTTTTCATCTTTCTCATGGAAATGCTTCTTCACCTAGAGTTCATAAAAATTATTGATCAGAAGCTCTCCTATAGGGACCACTTTTGCAAGCTTTAGTGGTCCCTATAGCGGCTGGTAAAATGGTCCCTATAGGGTACCCTCCAAGGGCCCTTAAGGTTGCCCCTATAGGGACCGCTCTGGGGTTCCTAAGTCCTTTAAAGTGTTGAACTTCAAGAAGAAATATTAATTTTTCTCACTGTTATTTCGAGAAATGCACACTTCCTTGCATAGAGAGTACACGTGAACTCGAAATGAGACGGAAATTTTTCATCCAAAAACTCATTTTTCGAATCTTCCCACGCGCCTTTAAACACGCCGGTCTTTTGTCTCTTTTCTGGCGCCTTTTCGAATTTCTATTCAAACCACAAACAAAGAGGGAAAACCTCCTTTTTCCCTCCGACAAGACGAGGAAAAAGCCTTTGAACTTTGACGAAAAATCTCGTTAATACCCCCTTTCTCGGTCGCGTCTTTCTTATACTTTTTGTTTTGGCCAACAACAAGGTTTTCTTTTTTCTAGTTGAATTTGATTGGATTTGCAGGATTTTTGACGGTTTTTAGGTTAAAAGTTGTGATGGAAATCCATTTTTTGTGACCTCTGTGTACAATTTTTCCACTAGAATTTCTTCATTTTTCGTGGTCAATTTTTTTCCCATTGAGTTTAGTCCTTTGGAGTAAGATTCATACGAAATAAGAATATTTTTCTGAGCGACATTATATTTTTCGAACTTTTTAAAAATATTTTTTGAAGCCGCTTTTTTTGGGTTTCATTAGATTTTTTGACTTTTTTTTTGATCAAAGTACATTTTTTGCGCATCATTTTGTAGTTTAATTTGCAAATATTTTTGTTTTTTGTTCAGCTCTTCGATTTGGAAGTTGATTTTTTTGATTCGATTTGGAGGATTTTTTTTTTTTAAAGGTTAAAAATTTTGTCAATTTATTACTAAATCATAAAATTTTTTAATTTATCAGAAGTTTAAGAAGTTTATGTTGAAAATCACTTCATTGATTTTTTTATTTTCTGTGCAAAATCTAGCCAGATCCAGGTTCGATAAAAGCTCTTTTTGGTATTTAAAGGAGCATGGCCGAACTTTATAAAAAGTATCAAAGCGAAGAGCCATTTCTAGTCTTTTTCTTTTTTTTTTCTGTTTGTTGAACGAAATATGAGCTTTCTGTAATTGTTGAAAATACATTCATTTTGAACTTGAAATCTTGCAGATGGGTGAGCGGATACGGCTCTTTTCAACGGCTTCTTTCGTTTCTCCGGCCTCGCCGTCCGCGTCTCATCTGCCCAAGGCTCAATCGCTCAACAGTTTCGACGATACTGGTAATTTTTCCTATTCTAAAAATTAGTCGCTAGATGCCAACGCGATAGAGAAGAGATAAGAAACTCTGAAGAGACGCCAGAGACGTTAGGGTTCTCTCGTTGTCTGGCGTCTCTTCAGGCTGCCTCTGATCTCTCACTTTTTTCATCAGATGAATACAGTTGATACAAATCAACGCAAGAGAGAGAGATAAGCAATTTATGAAGAGACGCCAGAGAAGTTAGAGTGCTCTCGTTGTCTGGCGCCTCTTCAGGATTTCTCTGGTCTCTAACTTTTTTCATCAAATAAATATAGTTAGTACGAACCAACGCAAGTAAAGGTTCCAAGCGTGAAATAAGTAGAGATAACTAATTTATGGAGAGGTCAGAGAAGTTAGAGCACTTTTGTTGTCCGCGTCTCTTCTGGCCGCCTCTGATCTCTCATTTTTTTCATCAGATGAATACAGTTGATACAAATCAACGCAAGGAAGAGAGATAAGCAATTTATGAAGAGACGCCAGAGAAGTTAGAGTGCTCTCTTTGTCTGGCGTCTCTTCAGGATTTCTCTCGTCTCTAACTTTTTTCATCAAATAAATATAGTTAGTACGAACCAACGCAAGTAAAAAGGTTCCAAGCGTGAAATAAGTAGAGATAACTAATTTATGGAGAGGTCAGAGGAGTTAGAGCACTTTTGTTGTCTGCGTCTCTTCAGGCTGTCTCTGATCTCTCACAGGTCATTTTTAGCATCAGGTGAAAATATTCGGTACAAACCGAAGCAAGTAAGAAGGTTCCAATCGTGAAATAAGTAGAGATAGTCAATTTATGAAGAGACACCAGAGAAGTTAGGCCGCTCTTGTTGTCTGGGGTCTCTTCAGGCTGTCTATGATCTCTCACTTTTTTCATCAGATGAATATGTTAGTACAAATCAACGCAAGTAGAAAGGTTCAAAGCGCAGAAGAAAGAGAGATAAGCAATTTATGAAGAGACGCCAGAGAAGTTAGGACGCTCTCGTTGTCTGGCGTCTCTTCAGGCCGCCTCTGATCTCTCACTTTTTTCTTCAGATGAATATAGCTAGTACAAACCAACGAAAGTAAGATGCTTCAAAACGCAAAATAAGAAGAGATAAGCAATTTATGAAGAGACGCCAGAGAAGTTAGGGCGCTCTCGTTGTCTGGCGTCTCTTCAGGCTGTCTCTGATCTCTCATATCTCTCCTTTTCAGTGTTTCGAACCTATTCCGTAGTTTTATTGGGAAATCCTCGGGAAGAAAAATTGGGAGAAATGACCTAAAAAAGTCGTACCGATTCAAAAACGATCATCCAAAATTTGGCGAAAAATGCACCTTTGAACTAAATTTTCTCGATCAGTTTTATATAGATCTGACAAATCCACACGTTAAGCTTTCATTGTGATTGCGCGCAATGTTGAAAAAAATTTTTTTCGATGTTTCAACTTCGAAAATCCCCATTTCCTGCACCCTCTGAAGTCATCGAACATTGAAATTTCAAAAAGTCCTCCGTACTTTCAATGCACCTTTCCCCGAATGTACTCAAACAATGCCCTGGAAACCTAACACAATTAAAATAAGTTCCACGACACGCCGACGCAAAAGTGCACCGAAAGGTGTCGTCTCGTGGAACACATATAGTGCAACCAGAGGACTTGGCCGGTCCAATTTCCGCCTTCTTTCTGCCCTTTTTCTTCCCATCTCGTATTAATTATTTCTTTTCTGGCTCGTTGGAGGTTTTTCTTTTTTCTATGTCAGAATAGAGCAGCTTTTCTTTTTATCATACTAACTTTTAGAGATTTTTTCAGAGATTTGAAATATTCTGAGATATTTATGATGAATCTTTTCAGATACTTGAGATTTTTGAAAGTTTGGACCTCAATCTTTTGCAAATTAAAAAATCTTCGAATTTTTCGGAATAATAGGTACTGGGACGATCAGAGAGATAGTGTGTGAAAATCGGAGGGTTCAAAGTTGAGACAAAAATGATTTAAATATCCTCAGTGGTGGCTTTAGTATCCTTGAACTTGTATCAGGATCTGATCGTGTTGGGAATAGGGAAACGCGAAACTCGTTTTAGGTCGGTTGCACTTTAACAGCAGGCGTTAGTCTTTGAGCCATTCCCAATGCTGCCAAAATTTTTTTTTCCACTTAGGACCGATTCTCATGCCGTGTTCGAAAAAAGTTCTGCAAAAGTATCTCTGACTCTCCAAAATTTAGTTGTCTTTCTCACTCTCTGACGGCTTTTTTGAGTTTCGCAGGATCACTTTGAAAGCGGCATTACTAGCTTTGGAACCTTAAGGGCCCTTGAATGGTTCCCTCTAGGGACCACTTTACCTGCTCCTACATGGGTCACTAACGCTTGCAAAAGGGGTCCCTATAGGGGACATAGTCGATTATTTATATGAAATTTATGTGAACAAGCATTTCCATGCGGAAAACTGAATAATTAAGCGTTTTGAATGAAATTGAAAGACCCCTATAGGGACCACTTGAGCTTTAGTGCCCAAGGGATCGGAACCTAAACCCCTATAGGGACCCCTTTTTGGCCCCAATAAAGGCTGTTTTCCTCCTAACCCCTATAGGGATCACTCTAAATTCCCTAAGAAAGAGAAAAAGTCAATTTCAAAGTGAGGAAAAGCACAATAACGGCTGACCACCGGAAAAAAAAGGAGCGGAAATGGGATTAGGACCAGGAGGGAACGGCCGAAAGAAGCCGTTCCCCCCGCTTTTTTTTCACTTCAACTCCTTTTTTATGTTTTCTGCCCCTGGCGGAAGTTTCTTTTTTCTTCCCTTCTTGGGAACTTTCCCTTTCATGAGCTTCTCACTTTTTTGACGTATTATCTTGAATTCATCCTTTCTCGAGTTGTTAGAGATAATGGGAAGTCGGGAGTGTGCGTGACATGCAGAGAGTGCGTTGAAAGTGGAGGGTGTCAGACAATATGTTTTTGTGATTTTTCAGTGAGTCCAAAAAAGGCCTTTATCAGTAGAGCGCACAAAATGGGAAATAATAGCCACTTCAAGCCATTCATCATCTTTTCTAAATTTCATTTTCTGCTTCTTTCTTTTCCGAGCCTTCTAGAAAAAATTAAGAGGCTTTTGCACCTTTTATGGGCCCTTACAAGCCTTTTTATGCTTGAGAAAACTTCGAGAACGATAAAAATTGATCGATTTTCAGCGGCTTTCGTGCCGGCACGGTGCCCGTCGCGGAAAAGCCGCCGTTCAAGTCGCCGGCCCATCGGATCCCTGGCCAGTCTTCACAGTCAAGGTATTTTGCTTTATTCGGGCTCCTTTTTCGAAGCTTGAAGCTACCTTTTTGGTTTCTTTTTCCGGTATTAATACCAGTTTCACTGAGAAAAACGCTAGATTTTCCACGATTTTTGAAGGTTTTAGAAAGTTTTTAAAAACATTTTTGCACAGATGGGAAGTT
The DNA here is from genome assembly GCA_904845305.1 of Caenorhabditis auriculariae. Taxonomy (NCBI): domain Eukaryota; kingdom Metazoa; phylum Nematoda; class Chromadorea; order Rhabditida; family Rhabditidae; genus Caenorhabditis; species Caenorhabditis auriculariae. The sequence goes on from CAJGYM010000092.1 coordinate 212,901, forward strand.
TCTTTTAGCGTTAACAAGAAAAATAGTTTATTTCAAAGTTCATAAAAGTTATACTAAGAGAAAATGTGGATTTTTTCGATCATATAGATCCAAAATAGTTGAGAAAAAATAGCCGCGATTTTTTCCGGCTTGTGCGCTTTATAGCGAACTTTCTTCACAGCTCTAAACGGCTCTGGTTTCTCTTCTCGAACTTTATAAATTGTTTGCACAGGAAAAAGCTGGACATTCAGCAATCATATAAAGCCGAGAAAAGTGTGAAAAAATTGCCGTGATATTTTCCGACTTGTGCGCTCTATTGCGAATTTTTCGAGATGTTTTTTAGAGCTAATAACGGCTTTGGTATTCTTTTCTGACTTTAAAAGTTTTACTCAAGAAAAATCTGGGTTCATAGTGGTAATATAGAGCCAAAAAAGCTGAGAAAAAATAGCCGTCGCAATTTCCGACATATGGGCTCTATTGCGAATTTTAAAATGCTGTAAGTTTCATATTTATATAATTTGGGGTCTAGAAAAAGGCTGAATTTTATTGTGTCGGTTTTTTTTTTCATAAGACTTCCGAAATTGCTAGCCTTGTCCATAGAGCAAGTTTAAGGTTTAATAAATCGCCAATGTTTCCCAACGTTATTTGGAATGCTTTTTGAAACTTTCGATCGTTTCTCCAGATTTTATTCGATCATGGGAATTTTGAAAGTTTATTGGTCACGAGAAACGTGGGCGGATTGTGCTATAAAAAGGCTTGAACAGAAGTTTCTTTCATTTTTTTTCCTCTCCTTGGCTCGTTTCTGCTGATTTTTAGTGTTGAAGAAAGTTTACTTCGTTTTTGGGTTTTTTAATATTGAAATGTTTTTTGGGTGTTTTTGAGCGACGTCTTAACAAGTAGAACTTCACGGAGATTGAAAAAAAATGATCAAAAGCGAGAGATAATGCCGTCTGAAGAGAGGGCAGAGAATTAGAGGCACTATTACTCTCTGGCGTCTCTTCAAGTCACGTTGTTCTCTCATCTCAGCCATCCAAAATAATTTTTTTTTAGTTTTTATCGATCCGAAACTATACAATTTCCATTCAAAAGAACGTGTCAAGATGCAAATTAAGAAATGACAAATTACGATACAAAAGGTGTCGTGAGAGAGGGAGAAAATGAGGAAAGAGATGAAAAACGAGTGCCGTTCGTGCCAGGACCCTAATTGGAAAACCGCTCCCGCCTTATTTGGCCGTTTTTTTGGTCTCGTCTTCTTTCTTTTAGCCTTCTTCTTTTTTTAATAAGTCAATTTCGGGCCCCTTTGACGGGTTTTCGTCACGCTTTGGTGAACTTTTTGGACCTTCTTTGAGCTTTTTCGTGTTCCTTTTTTCGAGTTTTTTGGATTTTAAGAAGTATTCGCTCAATTTTTTGACGTATTTCCAAAAAATTCGAAGTTTCAAAATGGTCTTTTCCCGCCCAAAACCGGCACATCTTACTATTTCAGACGATTTTTTTGATTTTTTTAGAAATATTTTTTTATATTCCCTAGTGGAAATTTATAACTCTTAGGTTCAAAAAAAGCAGAAAATCGCTGGACTATTCTATAAAAGTCATGTCGAAAATCCCAATTCGATGCATTTTGAAAGCTCGCAACTTTTTTGTACTTTTGATCTTTGGCCCCTTTTGCAAGCGGCCACTTCAACCTGCTCAGCCAAAACCCAACTCTTATCCCTTTTTTCCGAGTTTTTTTCTTCTTTAAAGTAGGTTTTTCACCGAGTTTTCTGCAGTCAGTCGGGAAAAAAAAGAATTTGAGAAAATTTCCAGGAAAAAATTGATTTTTCTTGGTCTTTTGTTGTCAATGATGTGAAAGAAGCGATAAAAATGAAAAAATAATTTTTTTTTTGTTCAATTTCTTAGCCGAAATGCTATAGTATAATCGATTTTTAGAGCATTTTTAATTTTTAAGGCCGATTTTTAAGGCATTTTTGGGCCAAGAAATGCGTTTTCTCCGTCCAAAAATAACGAAATTTTTTCCGACTTTGTTTCTCGATAAAATCTTCGTTTTAAATTTTCCTACATTGAGTAGGTAGTTGGTTCATGATTAATACACAAAGAAATAGGAAAAAAAATGTTATAAACCGAAAAACATAAGGAAAAAAAGTCGGAAAGTTCCCCAGCGATACGAAAACATCGGAAAAGTCGCCGTTTGAACTTTCGCTGTCTTTTTTTTCCACCCGTTCATCCTAAAATAAATTTTTCCAAGTCATCATTTTGATAGTTTCTTCATCTCAAAAAAGCTTTTCTAAGCCAAAGTTCTCAATAAACCATGGTCTTGGTGACTTTTCGAGTATAATTTAAATTTCTTGTTTCAAAAATCGCGAAAAAAATGTGGGTCTTTTTTTCAAAGAAAAATTTTTCCCAAAGTTAATTTTTGGCCTCGAAAAAGTTTTTTTGAGCCAAAATGCTCTTGTGTATTCGATTTTTTAAGGCTTATTTAATTTTTTTAAGTCCGATTTTTTTAAGGCATTTAAAATTTTTTATGATCGAATTTTAAGCCTATTTTTGAGCCAAGAAATGCATTTTTTTCCCGTCCAAAAATCAGTTCCGAAGAAAAATGGAGGTTCGTCAAAAACAAATTTTTTTACAAGTTATCCTTTTGATAACTTTTTTTCGGAAAAATTTTTCTGAGCCAAAAATTCTCAATAAATCATGATTTTTGGTGAGTTTTTCGAGAAAAAAATTTGAATTTTTTTCTCTTCAAAAAAATCGCGAAAAATGTGGGTTTTTCAGAGAAAATTTCGTCAGAGATTTTTTTAACCTCAAAAAGTTTTCTGAACCAAAATGCTCTAGTACACCCCATTCTTAAGACTTTTTTGAGAAGAAACATAATTTACCCACTCAAAAATCACTTCCGAGCAAAAAAGTGCGGGTTTCCTCTTGATAATTATAATGGATTCGCGGCGAGAAATGAAAAAAAATTGTGAAATATGGGAAGATTTTCTTCTTTTTCCTTTTTTCCACACGAGGAAGCTTCTCCTACCAGCCGCCAATTACACGGCGAATTTGAATTCATTGGGAAAAAAACGGGAAGAAAAACGAAACGCCGTCTTTTTTCTTCCTTTTTCTCCTTGTTTTCTTCTTTTCTGGCGTCATTTTTGCCTTCTTTCGAATTGGAAAGTTCATTCTGGCTGGGAAAAAAATGAAAGAAAAGGGCTGACCGAAGCTTTTGGTTTAAAAATAACTTTGAGATGTTTTCTTTTCCATTTTTTTTCCTTGATAAGATTTTTCGGACCTTTTCCGATTTTTTCATCCGCTTTTGGACTGTTTTGGTCCATTTTCTGAGTCCTTCGGGTAATCCAAAAAGCTAAAAAGAATGGAAAAAAATTGAATGAATCATAATTTTTAAAAAGCCCAAAAAGTCGATTTTTTTCTGATTTTTTTGGTGATTTTTTTCAATTTTTTTCATATATCTTTCTGTCATTTTTTTCTATCATTTTTTTGTCATTTATTCTGAAAAAATTTAACTTTTTTAAAAAAATATGTGCAACTGAGTTAGTGTGAGCTTGCGCTCCATGGATAAAACTTTTTTTCATAGCTTTTTCCCAAGAAGATTAGAATATTTGGAATTATTAATTTTTGTGAGAAATTAGAATTAGAATGAAACTTCAAAAACCGATTTTTTTCCAGTTCATTTTGATTTGAAAAAAGGGAAGATTTTTATTTCATAAAAAAAATTCTATTAAAAAAAGGATTTATTTTTCATTTTTCCAATAATTCTACACGTGAAAGCCCATCACATGATTTAACGTCACGTTTTTTTCCATGAAAACATTTTTTTATTTTTGTTTTACAACGCCATTTTCGTCCTATAATCCCTCTCTTGACAGAAATAAAAGGAATATTTTCAAATTTTCTCGACCGCCCATCTTTTATAGTCTCGCAGCGCGATTTAATTTTATGGGGGAATTTGTGTGGAATCGGAATCGGAATGAAATGAGAAATGAGGTTGAGAAATAAGGTACGATTTGTCATGTCGGCCCTGACCTTTTTTGCATAATTATCGGTTGGAAGAAAGATGTTGCGTTTCCGGAAGCAAGATTTATTCGTTTTTATATTGGTTCTTTTTTTAATCTGAAGATGATTTTTTTCGATTTTTTTCAAAGTTACCGGCTGTTGAAGAAGCTTTTTCTTAGCGTTGAAACTTTTGAAAATCTTATAATTTTGACTTGAATTTTTCTGGAATATTTTTTTATCAAAAATTATCTGTTGATCTGTTAGATGAAATATGAATAAAGTTGCGACAATTTTTTTGAAAAATTTGATGAGATTCAGTAGTGTTGATACTTCTGAAAATCTCACTTTTTTGACTTTTATTTTGAGAAAAAATAAGGGGTTTTCTGAATTAATGAAGGAAAATAGATCGGTACTTTATCTCTTGATGAAATAAATGAACAAATAAAACGAGAATCGCAATTTCTAAGGATTAGAAACCGGGTCTGATCTGTTGAAAAATTGGTAAAGATTTGTGAAAAATGTTTCTCGGGCACCTCAAAGGTTTTTGAAAGTTTGAGATTTCTTATCAGCTTCAGAATTTTTTTTTTCAAGAGAACTGATATTTTCGAGTTTGGCTTTTAAAAAACGCGTAGAGAAGATTCATCTCGCTCGGAAATTCGTAAAGCCAAACGGACGCGCTGCGGACGTTTCTGAGCGATTCTAGGGATCACTTAAGAGCTCTGAGGCTCCTAAAGTGGTCACTAGAAGTGCCCCGACACGTCCGATTCGCGTTACCAACCGAGAGTATATGAGAGAGCAACTTTCCAAAGAAATACTGAACATAAAGAAAATAAAATTATTGGCTCACTACCCATTTATCTTATCCGATCACCTGATCACAAAAGAAAACCAGCTTTATCCCTGTTCAGTTTCAGGAATGTCGGTGGACGTCGAGAAATGCGAGAAGGACGTCTCTTCGCAGCTCGGAATGCTGTGTCATCATTGCTCCACCGCCGACCTCACCTGTCCCAAGACTCAAAAGGTATTTTGTTTAATCTGAAGTTAACTGGGAGGCTCAAATTGTTTGTTCAAGGCTTTAAAATCCTGTTTAGGTCTTGATTTTGAGTTTTATGAAAGGAAAAGCTCAAAATTTCAATTTCAGACTGTTAAACTATCAAATTTTGAAAAAGGCTAGCAAAAATTTATTTCGGACAAAGCTCTGAATTTGGCGCGAAAGGTGAAAATTTAAAAGAATAAATCAAAAAAAAAATTAACTACATTTTGATTTTTTCTTTTTTAAAACCTCCCAAAAATGACAGGAATTCGAAATCATGGCTGAAATTTCCGGGCGCCCGACTTTAAACGGTTTACGCGATGAAGCATCTCATAGCACTCTTTTCCGGCGTTTGAGCCGTTCCACGTCGATCAAAGCGTTGTTGGGTCAAAATTTTTGAAATTTTTGGCGCGAAAAATAATTTTTATAAAATTTGAAAGTTTTGCCCCTACTTTATCAGTTTCATAGCGGGAGAAGGCTCCGAAATTGAAATTTTTCAAAAGTTTTGGCGCGAAAAATAACTATTCAAAAAGAAAGTCTTGATTAAAGTTTATTCTGAAAACAAAATTTTTTTCATTATTTCACCTCATTAGTGTCAGTAGAGCTAGACCGTGAAAATTTAAAATTTTTGGCGCAAAAACTAAACCATTTGAGAAGAAGGTCGTACTGAATGGCCTTGCAAACCTTTGGCCATTTGTCTTCTCTTGAAGATTCATTTCTTGCCCAAAATTTTTTCTTCTGTTTATTCTCACTCTCACTCTTCCCAACTGTACGGATCAATGACAGCTGGTGCACCTGGGCAGGGGCGTCTTGGCCCCCTTTTTTACCTCCTTTTTTGGATCCGTTTGTTGCGGGCGTCTTCGGGGAGTCCAGGTGTTTTACCTCTTCTTCTTCTTCTTCTTTTTGGCACATCTTCTTCGGCCTCTTTTAGCTCCGGTTACTTGGAATGATTGTGAGTTTTGAGCTTTTGTTGAGAATTTTTAAAAATTTTTCTTCCTTGATATATTTTTTTGAAATAAAAGTTACAAATCTCATTCCAATCCTTTTTCCGAGCTTAAGGTGTTATATTCTTCTACATAGAAGTTGAAAAACAACTGTAAATTCAATGTATTTTGAAAAATCAACTGTAAATTCAATACATTTTTCCCGGATTGATATTATTTTTGAAGTATTTTTCAGCATTAAACAAGGTTTATAGCAGTTTTTAAGGAACAAAAAAAGTATTTAGACATAAAAAAAAGCAAAAAAACAGCTGAGAAAAAAATAGCCGCGAGTTTTTACCGACTTGTGCGCTCCCTGGCGAACTTTTGAAGGAATTTTTTTCACACAGCTTTTTGACGGCTATAGTCTTTTTTTTCGAGTTTTATAATAGTTTTTATCAGGAAAAAGCTGGATCTTTGCTGAGAGAAAATAGCCGCAATTATTTTTTTTGACAAGTGCGCTCCATGGCTAATGTTTGAAGGAATTTTTTTTCACACAGCTTTTACCGGCTTTGGTTTCTTTTTTCGAGTTTTATATGGAGTTTTGCCCAGAAAATAGCTAGATAATAGTTGCGAAAAAATGGCCGCAATTTTTTTTTTCCGACAAATGCGCTCCATGGCTAATTCTCGAAGGAATTTTTTTGTCACACAGCTTTTTGAGACTTTGGTTTCTCGTTTTGAATTCTATAAAAGTTTTACTCAAGAAAAAGCTGGATTTTAGCTGAGATAAAATAGCCGCAATTTTTTTTGACAAATGCGCTCCATGGCTAACTTTCAGAGAAATGGACTTCTGAAGGGCGAAAATTGATCTCGCGGCTAATTTTTTGCTCACAGAACCTAATTCATGTGCCCTTCGGTTGATACTTCTCAAAATTTGGCGATGGAGCGCAAAAGTTCTCTTCGCGGCTATTTTTTCCTACTTTTCATGCTCCATTTTCAAATTTTCAATCCTCTCCAAAACGATCATTTTCGCCTTCTTCAAGTCGCACTTATCGGAAAAAGAACTGGTTTTATGATTACGACCCGGTCTTTCCATATATGTGAATGGACTATATAACTTCATCGGTTCTTTTTTTTCTGTTATTATCCACCTGGGCGGCCTTCTTTTGATAGGGACATTTGCGCCTCGATGGCCGCGTCTTCGCATCGTTTCCAACTTGGGGTCGGTTAGGTCTTTTTTGAAGATTATTGACCTTATTTTTTTTTACGTTTTCGGTGACTGTGGGGCTCCACGAAATCCTGGGAATGATCTCAGCTCACGATTAGACTTTCAATAATGACTAATTTCATTAGATGCAGTTTTTCACGCTGATTCAGAATCTGTTTTCAGAAATTACTCAGCATGTCTGCGAAAAAAGTTACGGGCTCTCAAAGTTTGAAAAGTTATCTTTGTTCCAAGAAAAAGACCGTCTTTAGGAGCTTCAGAGTGGCCCCTATAGGGGCTCTCGGATAGTTCCCTTTAGGGGTCACTTTAACGACCCCTATAGGAGCCACTGCAGCTTGCAAAGTGGTCTCTATAGGGGAGAGGCTAGTCGATAATTGTTATGAACTCTAAGAAAAAAAGATTTCCAAGGGAAAACTTAAAAATAAGCGTTTTTTTAATGAAATTGAAAAACCCTATAGGGTCCACTTGAGGTTTAAGGACGAAGGGGTCCGACCCTAAACCCTATAGGGACCACCTTGATTTTACTCCTATAGGGACCACTTTTTCGGCCTCAATAAGGGTTGTCTTTACCCCGAACCCTTATAGGAACCACACAGGAATTCCTAAGGGGGTCTGAAATGAACTGGCCAAGATAATAACAAAAAATCGATTGTTCCGATAGTTTTTTGAGTCAAGTTTTATACTTTCTCAAAGTCAAGAACGGACCAATTGCCCACAGTTTCTTGGTTGAAAAGAAACCTGGTCTCTACAGAATTTTGAAATTTTCCATTCTTCAGGAGCTCCGATCGCCGTCGGTACCGTCGCTGTACTCGTTGGCCCAGTCGGACGTCTCCGGCGAGGCTCTGTGTCGGATCTGCCATTGCTGCTGGCCTCCCGACTCCAATGATCCTCTCATTTCGCCGTGCAGGTGCTCCGGCTCCCTTCAATATGTCCACGTGTCATGTTTGATGGTATGTTATCATTATTGATTGATAATTTTGAAAATTCGAAATTGGAAGTGTACATTCTAACAAAGCGATATTTTTGAATCGTGAACAATATTTTTCTGAAATAGTAGTTTGAGATAGCTAGTTGAATTTTTGAAAAATTGGTTTAGAAAATTCTAGAGATTTTTTTGTGTAATCATTACACGTTTTCGGAGACCATAGCGCAAAAAAAATAAAAAAATCGGTCAAATATTTTTTTCTTTGATTTTTTTAATGGGTTCTCTCTGAACTTGTTTGAAGATCCCTTGTTATTTCCAAGTTCAGCGATTTTTTTACTTATTATGATTATGTTTGAAAATGATTACTCTGGATCGCAAATTCTGGACACCGACATAAAAAAATATACATCGAAGTCTGAACCTCTTCTTTTCGCCTACTGTTTCAAGAATCTTCTGGAACCCATGTTTAATTTTTTTTTTCCGGCTTTTTTTTTAAAAGAGGAAATTTTTACCAGTATGTTAAGAATACTAATTGGCACAACTCCAAGAAGTTTCAAGATTTTTTTGAACTCAAAAGGAGAAAGTTATAATAAAAAAAATGTCTTTTTGTAACTTTTTTTGACACAACATTTTTTTGAAGAAAAATATATTTTATGATCAACTTAGTAATTCCAGAGTGGTCCCTATAGGGGTTAAGGTGAAAACAGCCCCTAGAGGGGCCAAAAAATAGTCCCTACTGGCCAAAGTGGTCACTATAACGGCTCGCCAATGACTATTTGGAAAAGACACTAAAGTGGCCACTATTTTCCGTTTTAGTGGCCACTTTAGTAGTTTTTCATCCAGTATTCCTTCCAGTAACTCTTATAATTTTGAAAAAAGTAGATTGGACCAGTTATGTTGATCCATTGGCCCCTAAAGTGGCCACTAAAATTTTTAGTGGTCTAGTAGTAGCACTTAGACCTCTATAGTGGCCACTAATTGTTAACCCCTTAAGAGGCCTCTAACTTGACTACTATAGTGACCACTAAAACGTCAAAAACCTATAATGGCCACTTAAAATTTTCCTAGTGTAGAGGTAAAATCAAGGTGGTCCCCATTGGAGTTTAGGGTCTGAAGGTTGGTAAAGTGGTTGAAGACCTTAGAGGGGCCCTCCAAGGGTCCCTAAGGTCGCCCCTATAGGGATCACTCTGGAGTTCCTAGGAACGTCCCGAAATTCGTTGGGAATGCCGGAAGATCGGGCTTCATTTATACGATTTTTATTGACAGCGTTTCCTTGTGAATGAATAAACTATCATCCTAGATATTAAATATTTTTCAGCACTGGCTGGACATTTCCTCGCGGAAACTCCACCGACCGGCCGTCTGCGAACTCTGCCTGTACAAGTACAGACGGCGCCGCGTCCTCAAGGTAGTGTACTGCATCATTTGTCACATTTCATTAGGTTTCCACGCCTCGTTGGGCTCGATTCGAGTCGATTTAGGCGCGGTTTGGATGGATTGAAATGGATTGAGGGTTTTTTTTGAGAAAGAAGATTCGGTTGGGTCGCATTTGGAATGGTTTTTTGGGGATCTAGGGATGAATATGACGGTAAAAAGACCAAATTAGAAAGCTTTTCATTTCCAGTAGAAAATTGTATTATCTTCGAAGCTTTTCGACGTAGGATTCGATAATAAACAAATCAATAAAAAAAAGAAATGAAATGAGAGAATTTTAGCAAAAAAAAGTATTGGAAGATAGAAATGCATTTCCTTCTCCTTATACGTTTCTGGCAGAGTTCAAATGTTCAGACTAAAATTTTGAATCAATATTTTTTTTAAGGCGAGTGGTGAAGCAGTTCCAATTTCTGGGTTATTCAACCTTTTTTTTACCAGTTTAATTTGAAGTCAAATAAAAGTTGAAAATCATTTATTACCTGTACTGAACGGTATCATCCCTTTTTTCTGTTGCCTTTTATTTTTTTTTTCAGAATTTTCCGCCACTTTTTTATTTTCTTCTTCATTTTTGTACCATTAGAGGTTGACGGTTGAAATTACTAGAAACAAGGTGAAGAAATAATTTTTACCCCTGAGAGCGTTTATTGCCAAAAAACAAACTTTGAACTCACAAGGAAATTTTATTTCTTTCACTTTGTGGTTGGAATGTTTTTGAAAATTGACCAGGGCACTCCTGGACGTACTAGATGAAGATGATAAAAGTCTAAACTTGCAAAACTTTCTAGTTTCAAAAATCTGAAGACGCTAAGTACCAAAATGGCCTATTTTAACGGATTTCGAGTGTTTTCGTAGGCTATCAGTTTTGAAAAAATTAATAAATTGTGCAGGTTAGGAAGGCTATCCATCTGTTAGATCAAGAAGTGTTCTGGCCAATTTTCAAGGAAATCCCAGCCGCAAAGTAAAATAATGACCCCCCGGGGCTTTTGTTGACAAAAAGTGAACTAAATTTTGAACTCAGGAAGGTTCTTTGTAGTGAGAAGACTCTGGAGAATGGTCTACAAGAATTTTTTGAAATAAGGACAAAGGTGAATCGGGAGGTTGAGGCAAATAGCTACCGGGTAGCTATTTATCAGCTACTTTCATGGTAGCGGAAAGCGTACGCTGGTCTGGAATGATACATGTTAGCATCGCGATACCTCTCCGGTAGTATCCATGTACCATAGAGATAGTACCCGATCGCACTAAAACAACCACCGATTACCATACGTCGATTGACTTTTTTCAAAAGCTGCTACCCGGTACCTACTTGTATACCTACCCGATTGACCAGTGGAAGAATGTCTATAAATGGTCTGACCTTGGGTTATCTCACCTGTGGATGAGTATATCGAATAAATGAACCTTTTACAGTACCGCGAGATGAAGCTCCCGCAGTGCGCCGACCGCGACGTCCGCTACTACACGATCTTCGTTTTCGCAATAATCATGATGTTCCTGTCGGCCTTCGCGACGATCGCCTGCTTTCAGATCGAGAAGAGCAACGCCAGTCGGTCGGTTTTTCGATTCAAAGTTTTTGAAGAAGCATAGGTGATTCTATAGCTTATTTGGGGGCAGAGAGCTATTTTCAGATAAATAAACGATGACGTCACTCCCGTTTATAGTCTGCTCAGATTTTTAATGTCAAGTGCAATGACGTCATTCAAAAACACTCTGTGGATGGCTCGCTCTTTGATTGGTTTATTGCACGATTGGGGGCGGAGCTTGACATTCAAAATCTGAACAGACGATATTAGTGACGTCATTTCAAAAATGTTCCAGTAAGCCTCTAGGACGGCGAAAAGGTGTTTTTAGTGTTGCACCAGGTCATAAGAGGCCAAAAAAGCCAAAAAAATAAGTTTTTAACAGTCTGCACCTTTCCTGAAGACGTTTGCGATTCACCTGAATTTTCCAAAATTTGAACAAAGCATGATTGAAGGATGAACTCGACGACGGTCCCGGCACCGCTGTCTATTCTGGCGACGTCGAGTCCGGGCGCCGTGGCGCCGGCGGCGGTCAACGACTCCAGAAAACGTCCCCACGACATCATAACGTCATCATCCGAGCCGAGGACGACGGGAGGCGATGAAGGAGGCCTTCTATCCACCATCACCCTCGTCGCCGCCATGGTCTTCTTCCTCAGTTTCTTCCTCGCCATGTACGCGCATGTCAAGGTGAGATCTCTAGTTAATTAAGTAAGGTAAGAGTCATACCTAGCTTCCTTTCCCTGATGATAGTATCACACAAAACGAATTGCCAGAAAAATTATGATACAATGGTCGCATTTGGAATGGCTCGGGCTGCAGTAGATTGAGTCCAGGTTGATTTGAAGTTCCGATGCTTCCGAGCGCAAGCCGTTTCAAGTCGGGCGCAATTTGAAACTTCCGACCCTTGCAAAGATAACATATCTAAGTCAATTGACATGGATAAAATTGTATAAGGCGAGGAAAAAAATTGGGATTTTTAAAATATGTTGAATAAAAATATGACTATCGTTCTTTTTCTACATGATATGTCAAGACTCGTCTTTTTTTCAAAAATTCCTTCTTTTTTAACTTCTGTAACTATTCTAAAGAAGACTCCAGTTTCAGCAACTTTTCAAGATGGTTTGTTCCAAAAAATGATGTTCAATGATTCATTCTCAAAGATTAACATTGTCTCGATCCTTCCATGTGAACCTTTGAAGTTGTTTAACATGAGCAATACGGTCTGAAATTGATTTTCACCCCCCGGTGTGACCTTTCTTTTCGGACCTGGCGCGTCGCACCTTCAAATTAGAGATGTTCCCTTTTTTCCCCCGTCGTTTTGTCTCTTTTCCCACCTGGCCGCAATTAAGTACGTTCCAACGCAGGTGGCAATACCGTCAGAATCGCCAGTTTTTAGGCTGGTTTTTTGAAAATTTCGGCGAGAAGGGAAGTCTGGTCTGGAAATTGGCTTGTTTTTAAACTAGAATGTATTCAAAGTCTTATCATTGATAACAAAGAATAAATTTCCTTTAGGGACCCTCAAAAGGTACTGAAAAAAAGGTTCCGCTAAGGGGCCAAATAATGATGGGCAAAAGCCTTTTTTTTGAACCGCCTGGAATCTTTTTAATTGTTTTTCATCCAATTTTTCAAAAGTAAAGTCAAAAAAATGTAAAGTTTAAAAAAAAGATCCGTTGGGAACCCTTCAAAAGGTCTTTTTATCGTGTTGGAAGGACCGATTTCGGCATTTCTCAAGCCTAATTTCTAGAAAATTTTCGAAAAAACGCTTGAAAATCATATTTAAAACTGAATTTTTCCTGGAAGACTGTAACGTGTCGGAAAGTTGGAATTTGTACGTTTCAGAATTTTTTCAAAATTGTTAACTTCTGAAAACGACATTAATCGAAGATTCCATACGTTATTATATGTACTTGATCTATTCAGTAAAATTAATTCCAAGAGCAAACTTTTTCGATAAAAAGTACAGTATAAGGGATAAAATGACGTCATAAAAGTGGTAAATGACGTCATAAAAACATGGTCAATGACGTCATAATTTAGAAGTAAGGGACCATGAGCTCTGAAATAGTTTCAAGTTTGGGTTTTTTTTTAAGGTAAACTAAAGATTTTTGAGCTGATGGGAATTTTGATGGCGTCATTAGTTTCAAAAAAAAAAAAAATTATGTAGGCAAATTTTTTGAAAAAATAGGAAATTTGGAAGTTTTTCATAAGGCTAAAAATTTTAAAATACTTTCTTTGTCCCCCAACAATCAGGCCCCCGCCGCAAAAAGTAGCATCCAGGAACGAATTATGCAAATTTTCGAGGGGTTGTTTACGCATCGGCGGCCTAGGATCCCAAATAAGGAGGCCCCCTGAATCCGGTAAAACGAGACATTTCTGTGGACGCACCTGTTTCCGGGGGCATGCCGTCCAAATCGCCTTTTTGTGGCCCGGGGTTTGTATTTTACGGTCGGCGACAGGTGCCGCAAAATATGGTCGTTTCTTTTGATATTCTGTTTGTACCGATCTGAGATTATTGGTAGATATTTTCAAAGATTTGGAAGTTTGAGACTTTTTGAGAGCTCCTGGCGTTTATTGTGAATGAAACGGAGAGATGGATGCTTTCTGTAGATTCTATAAGATGAGCAATAATAAGCAATGCTGAGAACTTTTTGTGGAACAGGAATCATGGGGAATTTCGGAGATTTCTAAATGATGTGAGGAATTTTTTCGGTTTTTACTTGAGAGACCTGTAGATTCTATAAGATGAGCAATAATAAGCAGTACTGAGAAATTTTGATTTTCGCGGGTGACAGGAAGCTAAATTTTGAAATGTCTAAATGATGTAATGGATCTTTGTCGTAACTTGAGAGGAAAAATCAGATCGATAGGAGAATCTTATAATATGAGCAATGATAAGCAATGCTGAAAAATTCGCGTTCTTCCGAGTCACAGGAAACTAAATTTGGAGATTTCTAGATGATGTAATGAATCTTTGTCGTTTCTTGAGAGGAAAAATCAGATCGATCTTATAATATGAGCAATGATGAGCAAAACAGAAATTTTTCGATCTTCATATAAAGCCTACCTGTGCAGTTAAAGCAGTACTTTTGCATTTTTTTATTTTTTTCAACTCGGCTTTTTTCTTATAAAAATTAGAGAGTGTGTAAAACAAAGAGAAAAAGAGAGACACAGAAAGCTGAACCTCCTCGATTCCTGTACTCTCTGGCTTGATCTGAAAGAAGCGATGGAAAGGAGTAACTTGGAGCTGTAATATGAGACGTTTTGAGGCTCAAAAGAGAGAGATAAAATAACGACTAAAGTCATAATTTCAGTCCGGGCTGAGCTTCTGCAGCTACCTGACGCTGTGTTGGAGCTCGAACTTGGAATGGTCGATCGAGGAGTACAAACATTCACGCGACACGCAGTACTCCAACAAGCTCGAGGAGCTCCGGCGCAAGATCAATGGTGATCTTTTGAATTTATCATGACAAAAAAGGGATCTTCGCTTTAGAAGTCATGGAATTTATTCAGAATGCAAAGTCGGAATAGTGGATAATGGCCGCTAAAAGGGAGAAGCTCAAAGAAGGCTGCAGAAATGTAGCAAAAAGGTAGCAAAAAGGGTCCCTTTATCGAGCCTTCCACTTTTTTTTTGAGTTTTTAAAGGCTCAAGAAATGGTGGATTTTTTTGCTGCCTAGGGAATGGCAGCAAAAAGGCAGCAAAAAAGGAAACTTTCTATAGAGCCCTTTTTCACCCTTTCCGACTTTGCATAGGTGCTTAAAATTGCCGGATTTCAATATTTTAATTATTAAAAATTTTTGTTTGACGTGGTTCAATATTCAAGCGTGCACTTGGAAGTCAGATAGTTGAAAAAAATTTTTTTCCTGAAAGTTGGTCAGAAAACTCCTTGAAGTACCAGAAGGAGATTCTCAGAGTTTCAACCTTCAAAACTTTCTAGTTTTCGAGAAATAAGGGCCTAAAATCTCAAAATAGCTCGTTTTATGAGTTTCCTTTGACTTTGAGGCGTCTTTTCCCAAAAATGAGGAAGTTTTGCAGATTGAAACTTTCAAAATCGTCTTCTGGTACATCCAGGAGCGTTCTGACCAATTTCAGGAAATTCCCAACCGCAAATTAAAATGACATTCCTTGTAAGAACTTGGCCAAGAATGTGCTCAAAATTTCTATTCAGAACATCTTAGTCTTTGTAAAACTCTTTTTTTCTTTTGAAGTGAGAATTTTAATCGGTTCAGTTAGGTTTTCAAAGTCATGATAAGTCATCCGAACAATTTCAAGCCAGAAAAAATCTATGCGATTTCAATCGGGGCTCAAAATTTCCCAAAATGAACCCAAGGCTCATAATTCCGCGCACATGTTTGGTGGGTCATTGTGAGGGCGATGTTTGGCGAATCTTTGGCGGCTGAAGCTGAGCTAAGCCTCCCTTGCAATAAGCCTCCAAACAAACGTCTTTTGCCCTCGAGTAACACAAATATGTAGGATTGAGCCTCGGTTCCATTTTTAGAAGACTGCGATTTTTTTTCAATTTGAGCCGCGCTGAAAATAGCGCCGTTATGAAGTTTCATTGAAAAAGAGTTGAATGCTCAAACTATCAGAAAAAATACCATTTTTTTCAATTTTGCTCATTTTAAGCCGTGCTGAAAATAGCGCCGCTATAGAGATTTATTGAAAAGTGCTGAAAGACCATTTATTCAAGTTTTAGAAGATTTGAGATTTTTTTTTTCAGTTTGAGCCGGCCTGAAAATAGCGCCGCTATAAAAAAATCATTGAAAAAATATTGGAAGCTCAAAATTACAGGAAAAATACCATTTTTCCAATTTTTCATTTTGAGCCGCGTTAAAAATAGCACCAAGAAAACGATACATGTGAATTACAGGAAAAAGAAAATTTAGCAATTATTTAGAATTTGACCTCGTTAAAATAGCGCCGCGGGAAAGAAAAAGATTTTTTTACATTTTTAAAAAGCTACTTTTTTTAAAGTTTTTTTCATATTTTAGCCTCTTAAAAAAACGCTGAAAAAAATATTTTTAACCAGATTTTCGTGCAAAAAAATAAAAAAAGGGAAAAAAATCTTTCTTCAATTTTAATTTTTTTAGAAAAGCAGAAAAAGCGCCAGAAGAGGTGGAACCTCTGCGAAGCTCTGTGATCGTCATCGATTAGCCTTATTTCTCCCAATTATTATTATTATTATTATTATATTAATTGAAACGCTTTTTTTCTTGGTTCTAGGGATCAACCGCCGTTGCCTTTTTTTCTCATTATTTCTATGATTTTTTTATCTTTCCAATGATATTTCTCGTCGCTTTCCAAATGCATTTTCTGAGATACTCAGCGCTTCTTTTTTTCGGATTGAAAAATAGTCGATTCACCGTGATTTAACGTGCACCCGACTTTGAGCGGCTTGCGCGGTGAGTTAGCTCTCTTTCCTCTTACTTATGGCGTAAGTCGCTGCAAGTCGGTTGCAGAGACAAAAAAAGAACTGCGGCCGACTCTCAGCGACTTGCGCTTTGAACTATTCTTTATAATTACTTTTTGAAGCTCTCTCCATCGCATGGTCTCTAGATCGTGGCGTAAGTCGCTGAAAGTCGGTTGCAAAGAGAAGAAAGTTACTGCAGCCGACTCTCACCGGTTTGCGCTTCGGACTATGCCTTAGGGTTATTTCTGACGCCTTTTTCATTGCATTGTCTCTAGCTCGTGGCGTAAGTCGCTAAAAGTCGGTTGCAGACACCAAAAATCAACTGCAGCCGACTCTCACCGACTTGCGCTTTGGGCTATGCTTGAGGATTATTTTCTGACGCCCTCTTTATCGCATTCTCTCTAGCTCGTGGCGTAAGTCGCTAAAAGTCGGGTGCAGTTGAAATATTGACTTTTAGGTCAGGGTGAACTGATTATTTCTTCTATTTTCTTGATAGTTCTAAAAAAAATTGGCCAAGCAAAGACCATGACGCAGAAATGGGTTGAAGCTACCCAATGCTCACTATTTCTTTCCGATTTCCCTTTTCCTAATCAAAATTATATGATGAACCAGTTTTGAAGAAACAGCCGCAAAAATTATAGAATTATCAATGGAGCGCACTTGACCGCGGCTGTTTCTTCTCAGCTCATTTTTCTATTTATCTGTATATGTTTCTCTTATGCGGCCGGCGAGGTGCAAATTTTTCCCGGATAGGCGTGGTTTCTAAGCCCCGCCCAATTTTCCAATCTTTCCTGACCTCTCTCCCTCTCTCTTTCCCTGTTTTTATGCGCTTTTTCTGGATTTTGCCTTTTTCCCTTGTGTATTTTGTCGTTTTTTCGTTCAATATTTTATTTTTAATAAATGCATTTTTCAAAGAAAAAATTTTTCATTAATTTTGAGGTTTGACGGCTCAGCAAGGCTGCCACGGGCTTGAATAGAAATGAAAAAAAGTTGCCCGATTTCTCAAAGATTACAAAATTATCAATGGAGCGCACTTGGCCGCGGCTGTTTCTTCTCAGCTCATTTTTTTTCGTTTTTTTTTTCAGATGACTTTCATTTAATGGAGGTTTCGTGACAGTTTGCTCTATTGATAATTTCAATTTTTCTGGTATTTTTCTCAGTTTTCAAGGTCTTTTTTTGAAAAATTTTCGAATTTTTTAGTGATTCTTTTTTTTTTGCATACTGTGCTTTCCAAAGTTTCAGAATGCTTAGTTATAACGAAAAAATGGATTTTAGCAAATATTCAAAGTGAAAATAAGCAAATAAAACCTCCTTCTAAAAATTTTTTTTCATAGATCTCAAAAAAAAATGTTGAGGCCGTTCTGGAAGCCGAACATGTCAATTTCTGACAGCGGTTTTTGGCAGAAAACAGGACAACACGTGCCAATTACTTGCCACCGTGTGAGTCTTTCTCTCTTTCCTTTCGGATGACCTCCGTCGACGTGTCAAAACTGATTTTCGTCCGTTTTTTCTCGTTTTAATCCATTTCGCCTGCCGATTGGTCCAGTTTTGTTCGGACTTTTCTCTATTTCAATCAGAAAAATGAGAAAAATGTAAACGTCATCAGCATTTCGCCTCGAAATAAATTTTAGGAAATTCAGATTGTTCCCTAGAGTGACAACCTTCAGGACGGTTGTAAGAACCAATTTTTTGTATTATAAAAAAAATGCTCAGACCCTTCTAAATGCTACTCAAAGCCTTCTACAGAGCAGAGTTTTGTCCCCCAAAGAGTTATTTCCCCGGCCCCTCTAGGGACCGCTGTTGAATAAGTTAGAGACCGCAAAGCCACTTCTCTTTTTGCGATAATGAAATGAAAAAATAGTTTTTCTCTTCAAACTTGTGGTTTTATACTGTTTTAATGACTTATTATGACTTTGAAAATCGAACTGAACTACTAAAAAATTTAAATCCGATATGAAAACAAAATGAACGACCAAAAGTGTGAAATCTAAACTTTCAGTACTAAATTTCGCAACTTTTTCACTTCTTCTATGACCATAACTTTTTTTGTTTTCAACTTTTTTTGAAAAACTAAACTGTTTTGAATAGTAAATTAGAGCAGCTATCCAACCATAGTAATATTGAAGTTCGAAAAATTTTTTGAATAAGGCTTGTTATAAAAAAAACCTAAAAAGATAAAAAAAGAAAGTTTGAGGAAATATTTAGATAAGTAGAATTAGTAGATGTTTCTACAATCATTTTTTTTTCAAATTTTTCTTTGGTTCTTTTTTTTAATCCATTCACCCTGGGTCAGCTGCAGCTTCATTTTGATTTTCTTCATTCTTGAAGAAAAAGGTCAACCGAATTTTGAACATTTTTGAACATTATCTTGTTTCACGTATGTATTTCAATATGACGATTTTTGATCAATAAAAACTGCAAAAATCATTAATTTATGCTGTTTTTAATGTTTCAAAATTCGAATGTGCTTCAACGCTTGAAAATGACGGAGAAAGAGATTAAGTTTAATAAGACCGAGCTTTGTTTGAATTATGGATGTAATGTCAGTTTTCAATCCTACTTTTTGTGTTTTTGAGGGTTTTTCTTTTTGGATCTTTGGATCATATTTGTTGGTTTTCTGAGAATTTTTAACTGGGAAGGTAGTTTTATTTTGTGGTAGGGATTTTTTTGAAGATTGGCTAACAGATTCCGTGATGTATCAACACAAGATCCTGGAAATTTTAGCTTGTAAAACTCCCTAGTTTTCGAGAAATAATGGCTCAAAGGCCCGAAATAGCCCATTTTAATGGATTTTCATGTTTTTCTTTGCATTTTTTCTCGAGAACTAGGGAGTTTTGCAGGTTGAGACATTCAGGATCTTCATCTGGTACACCAAGAAGAGTTCTGGCCAACTTTCAGAAAAATCCCAGCCACAAAATAAAATCACATTTTTTCTGTGTGAAACCAATGAAAATCCCCAGGACAACAGTTGCCTTGTGCACTTATTTTCGGGCCGTTCTTTGGAAAAAGACAGGAACCAGAGAAAAAAAAAGGAAGAAGGGTGTTCGGAGCCATTACAACGGAAATCCAATCAATCAGGGGATTGGAGCGGGCGGCTGTTGGCCGGTCATCCCAAAGTCCTATATTGTTGGTTTTTTTTTCCGATCCATTTCCGTTAATCTTATTGGATGGAATTGAATTGGACCGTGAGAGCAACTGTCTTCTTTTTCTCTGGAAATAAACAATTGCAACACATGCGCGGCTGTCATTTCTCCGGCTTGACTGACACATTTCGAAGAAAATGTGTCGCGAAGGAAATTCCCAGCATTTCTTGAATGCAAGTTTATTACGAGAACTCTCTTGAAACCTCATTTTTTCATTTCGGATTTGTGGACTTTTACTTGTTTTCTGAGAAACTAAGGGAGGTCATTTTATACTTCGACTAGGATTTTTTTTTGAAAATTGGCTGGAACACTCCTTGATGTACCAGATGGAGATCCTGAAAGTCTCAAAATGCAAAATTTCCTAGTTTTCGAGAAAGGGACTCAAACCCCAGAAAAACGCCTATTTTAAGGCTTTTAAGGATTTTTTTTTACTCCCAGGTGTCTTTTATCAAAAACTGGGAAGTTTTGCAGATTGAGATTTTAAGAATCTTCATCTGGTACATCAAGGAGTGCTCTGGCCAAGTTTCAGGAAAATCCGAATCGCAAAGTGAAACGACCTCCCTTGTAAATTCTTTTTTTCATCTTTCATTTATTGATTTTTTTAGCTTCGTTTTATTTATTTATCGATTTTTCATATAGATTTTTTTCATCTTTCATTTATCGATTTGTCATTTACTGCTATTTTTTTAGAAAGAAATTAGAATATTATTATGAAAAAAATCTTGAAAGCTTCTAACGAATTTCCACCTCAAAAAGGAGGTCATTTTTTTCTTGGTGGTCTAAATTTTTTTTTTGAGAATCTCCAGAATATTTTTGAATGAACTAAATAAGGTAATCAAAAAGCTTAGCTTAAAAATTTGCTAGTTTTGAAAAAAAAAATCGGGAAAATTGTCAAAAATTTGCTGAAAATCTGACAATTTAAAGCTCTTTTTTTCTCGATGAGTTCAAAATGTTGTTGGTTTAAACTTCAGAATCATCTCTAAGTACAAAAAAATTAGCTCCGGGAAACTTTTTGGAAGAATCCGAGGAAAAAGTGAAATAACCTCCTTGAAGGTGCTAAAAATCTTCAAAAATGACCTTTTTTGGTATAGTGACCTCTGTAGGATTTTTTTTTCTGATTTAAAATTTTATTTTCATAATTTGTCCTGTCACATTTCCTCATATAGAATGTTTTGATGAAAAAGAGATTTTTGAAAAAATGTTCCATCGACTTTTCCCCACTCAGAAACCGGATTTATTTATTTATTTTGATGCCTCATGATAATTCCGGTTCTTTGTTTTCACATAGTTTTTCTTTTCAAAACAGCTGTTGTCACTTTTTTGAAGGCAACTTTGACGTTTTTTTCTCACTTTCTCCTTTTTTTTCATCGCTGTGGGTTTTTTTAAATTTCCATTGAAAGATATTTGATGTGAAATCAGTGAGAAAATGTTTGTTTAAAAAGAAAAATGCATCCTACTTCAATCCATTACGATAATTGATTTATCGTCATTTGAGTCATTCTATTTTTCCATTTTTACGTCTTTTTGAGCTTTGAAACCTGTTAATTTTATTTTGAGACGCTGAAAAACAACATAAAAGCTTCGAAAACTTTTGTCTTTTCATTCTTGAAATAACACTCACAGCCTATCTGTACGCCATCAAAGCCTTCCGCCATCGCATACGACCACATCACGTTGAAAGCACGCCACCCCGTCCGATCTGGCAAGTTAAGCAACGTTGAGAGTCGGTAGTACTTGGATCGGAGACGGCTTGGGAATTCGGCTTTGCCGTATGCTTCTTTTTTTGCCTTTTCAAGAGAAAAATTGCTCCTCGGTTTTTTTTTAGTGTATTGCAACCATATTTTTTTCCTTTCAAAACAGCTGTTGTCACTTTTTTTTGAAGGCAACTTTGACATTTTTCTCACTTTCTTCTTTTTTTTTCATCGCTGTGGTTTTTTAAAAATTTCCATTGAAAGATATTTGATGTGAAGTATGTGACGAAATTCTTTTCGGAATGCATCCAACTTCAATCCATTATAATAATTGATTTGAATATCGTTTTAATTCGATCTTTTTCGTCATTTGAGTCATTCTATTTTTCTGGTTTTTTCGTCATTTTGAGCTTTGAAACCAGTTAATTTCATTTTGAGAAGCTAAAAACAACATAAAAGCGTCGAAATCAGAGTTTTTGTGCTCGGAAATTTTGAAAAATTTCAACTTTTTGTCTTTTCATTCTTGAAATAACACTCACAACCTATCTGTACGCCATCAAAGCCTTCCGCCATCGCATACGACCACATCACGTTGAAAGCACGCCATCCCGTCCGATCTGGCAAGTTAAGCAACGTTGAGAGCCGGTAGTACTTGGATCGGAGACGGCTTGGGAATTCGGCTTGCCGTATGCTTCTTTTTTTGCCTTTTCAAGAGAAAATTTGCTCCTCGGTTTTTTTTTAGTGTATTGCAACCATACGGCTGTCGAGTGTTGACCCCAAACGCACTGGCGGTACTCGACCATTGTGTCCGCGTCACGATTATTACCGTAATTCATTAATTATGCAACGACCTTTTTGTTCCACGCTTCTAATAAAATATGTTGAAATGGGTAGGTTATGAAAAAAAATTGGTTAGAAAATTTTGGTTTATCGCCCCTTAAGAGGTCACAAATTTATGGATTTTGAAATCTCCCCTAGTTATGACTCAGGCGTCAATAAGTTAGGGATTTTCGAAAAAAAATATTTTTAGGCTTTTTTTTAATTTCTCAGAGGCCTCTTAAGGGATCTACGAACTTCCAGGGACGTCATAAAAGTGTTCAATTTCGACAAGAGAAGGCGTTTTCGCTTAAGTAGCCCTTTGAGTGATTTTCATATTTACAGTGACGTCAGTGGTTAAAAACGGAATTTCGCTGAAGTGGTCCCTCAAATGATGGAAAAATTTCCTTAAAAGGTTTCTCAACTTCTGTGGACGTCGCTTTTTGATTTAAGGTTCAGCTAGGCAGTTCCAAAGAAGTGGTCTCTTAAGGGATATTTTAGAAGTTTCCTGTTTTTTGAGTGGTCATTTGAGTGGTTCTGAAATTCAAAACTTTGAATTTTTGGAGCTTTCAGTAAACTTTTAGTCATAAACTCCAGAAAATTTCTCCCTTCCACGGATTTCCCTGACGTCACTCAACTCTGAAAAGTAGGCGGAGCCTTCCCAAAAAAAAGAAGGCGGAGCTTCTGGAGCTCGTGGACTACCGTCGCATTTGGTGTTTGTTTGCGTGCACATTTTGCCGTTGGGGGTGTGGCTCTCGGTTGCCTTCCTCTAGCTTCTCTGCCTCTCTCTCTTCGAATTTCCCTCTCTCTCGTCTACGTGTGTTGCCCCTGGCCAAATGCCAAGTTTTTGGAATGGAACGGATCAAAAAAAATTCTTTTTTTCTCTCTGTCCCTCCCTCTCTCTCTTTCTTTGTTGAATGGGGAAAAAAAAGTTTGGTGCGTCAAACACAAATATACACAAGAGACAATGGTTCTTCACAAGTTCGCCGCAGACTTTTTTTTCCAACGGGAATTTTTTTTTCCTGTTTGTCTCTTTCTGGATCTCTTTGTCATCTTCTCGCAAGGGAATGTTGGTTTGAAAATGGTGGAATTAGTACGTTTAAGAGGTTTAGTTCTAGCGGTGGAATATGATTTTCCAGGAGAGTTTTGGGCTTTAAAACGCGTTTAAAAAATAAATTTTTTTTTTCTTTTTAGCGCTTTTGACGATTCTGAGATGATTTCCAAGGGTCTGTAGATGTTTAAAACTCTTTTTGGGCTTTTGAAAATTACTTTAAAGCTCCGGATTTTTTTTTCGAAATGTAGTCCATTCATGAAAACGTTCAAAAACGGTACGTTGTTATGAATGGACTATTTTCGATTTTTTCATATTTCGAAATTTCCATGGAGTTAGGCACCTTTTTTTCTTGCTGAACTTATTTTATTCTGACTTGAAAGCTTGCGCCGGACCTGATACGACTTTCGCGCTTGGTTAGAATAGTCTTCTCTTTATGTCATTCCATGTCGCTACATCCTAATTTTTTAACAAATCTCTGACTTCTCTGCGCCTCTTTTCTCTCGTTCAGCATGATCTTTTTCCGTTTCTATAACCAAGCGAGAGAAAAGAGAGCGGAGACAGGTCAGACAGCCCCAATTATCTTATCATAAATGAGCTGACTCGAAAAGAGCCGCGGTGGCCAAGGCCCGCTTATCTTATCATCGCATATCTTGCACAAACAAACTCCAGAATCGAAACATGCAAATACACACACGGGCGAGGACTAATTCGTAAATCGTACGGTTCGGCGCCGCCGACGGCACAAAAGTTTCAGAGGTGCACCCTCCCCCTTGTGACCTCTATATCTCCCCCCCTCTCTCTCTCGTTTTGTTGCCTTTCCCGCGCACACTCCCGCACTCACACGTACTGATATATTTATTGATTATCGTGTGATTGTCGTGTGTCGTGGGATTTGCAACAACAGGGTATCTTCACAAAATCGGCCCATTTTCCCCCTTTTTTCGACTCGTGTCCTTTTTCTTGACAGTTAAATCTTAAAAGTCTAGGAAAGATCTTACAGGCAAAGTTGGAAGGACCCTTTCCGCTTCCGTTATGGTTGCAAAAGCATTAACTTTTCCTAAACGGGTGGCAACGGTTTTCTGCCTCTTTCCGTCCTTTCACCGGCCTTTATCCACCCTTTTTGGACCCTTTTGAGGAACACAAAGTTTTTGAAATGAGAATGATATTTATCAGAGAATGTGTATGAATCAAAATGTGCTACAGTAATACAATCGGAAACTCTTAATAGCCGAGACTTTCAGCACCATTTTGCACCCTTTTCCCGGCCTCTCCCTTTTTTCACCTTTTTTGAGCCTTTTCAGCCCACCAAGAAAAAAGGCTCAATAAAGGCCGCAAAACGGAACCCTTTTAGCGGCCATTTTGCACCCGTTTTTCGCTCTTCCGACTTTGACAGTGTCGGTTTTTTCGATCTTTTTTTTGAACCTGAGAACTGCAAAAAAGATTTTATGACGTCTTTTTCATCTTTTATATCTTTTTTTGAAGTTTTTAAGCGCCTATTTCCGTGGATTTTTCGACCAAAATCCGTTGAAAAACTTTTTTTTTCTCATTTTTTTCAAACCTTATTTTTTTATTTTTTCAAGAAAAATCGCCTTAACTTTTTTTCTACTTCTCGATGGATTTTTTTGTTGAAGTTTCTTGCTTTGTCTTATTTTTCCATTCGATTTTTTTTTCCCTGTTGGTTAGAAATAACCAATTTTCAGAAGATCAGACAAAAATTTGGGATCAGAACAGTTTTCAGGATTTTTTATAAGGCGGTCACTTTTTTTAAAATCTTATTCCAACTCTTCATCATTTTTTTCCAATGAATTTTTTTCTAGGAAAAATTTTTTTTTCAATTTTTTTCGTTATTCCGCCTATTTTCACCCTTTTTTTGTTATTGTTGATCATTTTAACTTAATTATAATCATGTTTTTAAAGAAGTTACGAATTTCTGGAACAATTTTATGAAAGAAAAACAACTGCAACAAGAGAGTAGCATTAAAAAAACTATTATATTCAAAATTTTTTTCGATTTTTTTCTGTTTTTCTGGAAACGAAAAACTTCCTATTCTGCTACTTTTTTTCCGAAAATTCAGACAGAAGGAGAAAAAAATTGTTTTGGAAATTGGACACCTCGTTGGAAATTCCAGCCCCTTTCCTTATTATTATTATTTTCCTACCAGCAAAATTCCCTCTTTTCATTCGATTTTTTCAGATTGAAACAAAAAACAAGGTTTTCGGGACAATCTGTCAGCCCGACCAGGAGTCGTTCTTCTTCTCTTTTTTTTTCCTTCTTCCTCCGTTTTGCGCCTTCGGGTGATTTGATTTATTCTCTCATATGGCCCGTTTTCGACGCGTTTTCTCCAACAACCATTTCACACAGATTGACGTTTTATGTTTGGTTTTTATTTATTTGAGAACGCGAGGCTTTTTGTCGTGATTTTTCATCGATTTTTGGGAAATTTTCGGAATTTTCTAGGTCTTCTATGAATGAGATTGATCAGTTGGAACTTATTGAAGTCCTCAAAAATTTTGAAAAAATTTTTTTCCGCCATTCGAGCTCCGAGAGCCATCCCAAATGCGACCGCTCAAAGTTTTTTTTTTTGAAAGCTGTTGATTTTTGGTTTTCTTGAGGTTCTTCAAGTTGTTTTTTTGATATTTCCAGAGTTTTTAGTTAGGAAAAACATCTTCAAACAACTTTAAGTAATTCCAAACGAGACCAATTGATCCTCCAGCTCTTTGAGCCATTCCAAATGCGACCACTTGCTTTTCTAGCCCTTTGAGCCATTTCAAACGCGACCACTTGCTTCTCTAGCTTTTTGAGCCATTCCAAATGCGACCACTTGCTTCTCTAGCTCTTTGAGCCATTCCAAACGCGACCAACTAATTCTCCAGCCCTTTGAGCCATTTTAAACGCGGCTACAAGCTTCTCTTCTTTTTTATACCGTGATTAACTTGTCTTCCGGAGCAGCTGAATTCAATATTTTTCCAGAAAACTCCCAATCAAAGGGACATCCAAGGGACAAAAGCGGGCGCAGCGCATGGGCGGTCGGACAGCCGCCCAGCCGTCGCTCCTACGGATCGTCGTCGTCGGCGGCGGCGGCGTCGGCAAGTCTGCCATCACCATCCAGTTCATCCAGGTTTTTCTTTTGGTCCTGATTAATGATTAATTGCAAATGCGCTCTAACGAACTGTATGTTCTAGATCGAAGATGGCAGTGAATGGACTATGATTAAGTTTTGAGCTATTTCCATCAAAATTTCGAAAAAAAACAACACTGGCTGCGATTTCACTGTACTTCTTCTTGTCCAGTCACGGATTCAAATCGAAACCACAAAAAACTTCAGTTTGAACGGAACTTTAGCTGCCTCTGCATGAATGAATAGACGGAAAAGTTTTCGGTTGAATGTTGGACGCAAAAGGTGTTGCGCCATGGCTTTTGATGTCGCTGCAGGAAGGTGTCCGCTTACACTTCTTCTTGGTTTCAAAATGTCCCTTTTTCGTTTGGTGAAACGTGAGCGTTTGGATTAGAAGTTTGCGGGAGTATTCAAATGGAAAGATGAAACGGAATCACGGAAAAAAACTGAAGAATTTTTTAACATAGACAAAGAAATTTATCAAAATGACATAAAGATTGTGAAAAAAACTGCAGAAAAACATTTATTGTCCGCTCAAAATTCGCGAAAAAAATTGAGTTAAAAAAATCGAGAAAAAAAGTTTTTTTCTGTTTATTAAAATAACGCGTAAAAAAATGCTATTAGGCTTGAGAATTTTTTTGAAAAGAGTATATTTTACTCCAAAAACATCAAAAAGGATCTCAAAAACACAATCTTGAATAAAATAAAAAGAAAAATTAAAATAAAGTTTTTTTCATTTTAGAGAGCATGTAAATATGCGCGTTGATGTTTACGGACTAAACGTACCAAAGTTTGGCGCGCTTCGCGGAAATTGCTTCTTTTGAATTTTATGCTCTTTTCTTGATAAAGTTAATCATTTTTCAGCGCTTCTTCGTGCAAGACTATGATCCGACCATCGAAGATTCCTACACGAAGCAATGTTTTGTCGACGAGGACATGTGCAAGCTGGAAAGTTGGTTTTTTTCAAATTTTTTTGAATATTGAAAGTTTTTTTCTTTTTTTCTTTCTTGTCATTTCAAGTCTGCATCATATGCTTCCAGTCGTAAGATTTTTTTATTTTTCAGTATAATATATTGATTTCTTCACAGTTTCTCGCTTAAATATTTCTCAAATTCTTCAAATTCAGTCCTCGACACGGCCGGCCAGGAGGAGTTCTCAACAATGCGTGAGCAATATCTACGCACCGGCAACGGATTTCTCATCGTCTTTGCCGTCACCGACAGGAATAGGTTACTTTTTTCATGGTTTTCCGAGTTTCCTGTTTGATTTAAAGAAAAATAACTTTCAAGAAGTTTTCTATAAAATAGTTAAAAATTATAAAGTATAAGGAGAAGCAGTTATGCCGGGGATAATGTAGTTATACAATTTTTTATTTTTTAAGGATTTTTTAAATTGTATTCAGGTTTTTTCCTAATTATCAAGCCTTTGGAAAACACGATTTTCCATGCAATAATTGACTCTAACCGTATCAAAAACCTTATTTTTTTCTGTTAGTCCTTAAAATTTTTTGGCTCAGAATCTCAATTTTCAAGTCCCAAAAGCATGTAGAAGAACGATTTCGATTTTTTTTTTTTGACTTTTTTTATCAGTTGTAATTTCCAAGCCCACATACTGGAAGAAGAAATGGCGTCATGTAGGGAATCTTCCTTGGAAGTCGAAAAACGTCTAGTTAGTAATAAATCCTTTTTTTAAACATTTTTTATCATTTTGATTCTTTATTTTCAAGCCCAAGAAGCTGTTAATAGTCGATTCTGATCTTCAGAAAGCCAATTTTCAGTTCAAAACCTCAAAAATACTTTTTAGACACTTCCTAAGCCCTTATTTCCAAGACCAGGAAGCTGAAAAAAAGAATAACTTGATTTTTGATTTTCTGTCAGCTTCAATTTCCAAGACCAAGAAGCTGTAAGAAGGAAAAGCTTGGTCCGATTATAACCGTCAACCCTCTCTGAACTTATATCCTCATTTTAAGCCCCCATTCCCAAGCCTGAAAGAAGTAAAAGCTTGGCGCAAGCCGGCTGTTTGCTTGTTTGTGAGCCGCAGGAGGTCTGACGTACCTTTAGAAAGGAACGGACGTTCCGAGGAGGAGGAGGAGGTTATTTTGTCTCCTTCGAGCTTCGAGGAGGCCTCCCGTCGGTTTTCAAGTGACCATTCAGCTTCTTTCGACACACACACACGTACACTCTTGCAGTGCGGAATGAGCCTCACGTTTTTGGCTCAGCAGGGGAAAAGAAGGACATTTTGAGGGGGATTTCGGATGGAAAATTTTAGAATTTTTTTGGCTTTTTTTGAAGGAAATTTTCTGTTTCTTATTGTCTTTTTTGGAATTTTCGAAATTTCTCAGGAAGTCTTGAGGTCCAAGAAAAAAACCTAAAAATATGAAATTTTGAACCTTCGAGAGAAAAATCCTGGTTGGACTTATGAAAATGTTATCTTTCCACTATGAAAGTTGAACTGAGAAAGCTTAAAAAATTTTCATTGGTCGCATTTGGAATGGTTCAACGCGTCGCGGTTGCGTTGCGGTTGGTATCCCTCACAACTTGGAGGAGATCTTTTAAGTTGTCACAATTCAAAGGCCTTGAAGTGATTTTTCAACGAAAAAGACCTAAGAATTTGAAATTTTCAATCTTTTCAAAGAAAAATCCTGCTTGCCTCAATTTTCGCACTCTGAAAGTTGAAGTGATCCAAAAAAGCTCCAGAAATTTGAAAATTTTTTCAATGGCCGCACTTAGACTGATTGAATGCGTCGCAGTTGCGTTGCGGTTAGAACCTACAAACACAGCCTAGAAGCACGCTCTAACGCTTTTTCTGTGCCCCTTGCGCGCAAGTAGGTTCAGGTCGGGCGCGCTTCGAGAACCGCCATGAGGGACCGCGTCGCTTCGAGTCATTCCAATTGCGGCTTTTTTGAGCTCATTTGATTTTTTGGCTACATTTTCAAAATATATAGTTATACTGCTGAATCTTCAGGACATATTATAAGAAAATTTTTAAATAGGTTTTTTTCTGTTCAATTTCGTAGAAAAACGGAAATTTGAGCATTTTTTTCCAAGCCCATTTTTCATTCTCCACGAACAGGAAAGTAAACATTTCCGCAAAAATGCTCAATTTTTCAGTTTTCTTTCCATTGGTTGGCTTTTTTTCAGAAGGAATAAATATATAAATAAATAAATAGGAGCCCATTCTGAGGCCAATAAACTGGAGCCAATTGAATGAATCATTTATTATTGACTTCTTTTCTTCTTTCTTTTTGGTTTTGGGTCGAACTCCGGTTAGAATTGGGAATGAAGTCTGAAATACGGTTGTTGGAGGAAAATTGAGAGTTAGAGATTGAGGAAAGTTGCGAGATTTAGAGAAAAAGATAATTTTTGCAGTCTGCTCCCTCCATTTTCCACACAGTCTTTAGCTTATTCCTAAATGCATTTCTGAAAGAAGTTTTAGGAGGTAGATCATAGGAAAAGTGAGAGACAGAGAAAAAAAAGATCATTTAGCAGTCTGCTTTTTCCATTTTCTCCACAGTCTCTAGTTTATTTTTTTTTTTCTCTCTGTTTTTGAGTCCAGACCAGTTATAGTGTTAAATAAAATCACAAAGGCATTTATGGAAGAATTTTCAGACGGTAGGTTATAGGAAATGTGAGAGACTTAGAAAGAAAAAGATGATTTTTGCTGTCTGCTCTCTCCATTTTCCCCACAGTCTCTAGTTTATTTATGTGTTCCCTTGGTTTGAAGTCAAGCCCAATTGGAGTTCCAAATAAACTCAAAAATGCACTTCTGGAAGAAATTTCAGGAGGTAGATCATAGGAAAACCATGGAAAACTTAAGAGAGTTAGAGAAAAAGAGATGGTTTTTAGCAGTCTGCTCCCTCCATTTTCTCCATGGTCTCTAGTTTTTCTTTTTTCTCTTTTTTTATGAGTCGAGCAATGCTTTGGGTTAAAAATAAATCCAAAAATGCGTTTCTGGGATCAGGTGGTAGATGAGAGTGAGAGATTTGGAGAAAATGATAATTTTTGCAGTCTGCTCTCTCCATTTTCCCCACACTCTCTGCTTAATATTAACTCTTTTTGCAGTTTCGAGGAGGTAAAGAAGCTCCACGAGCTCATTTGCCGGATCAAGGATCGGGACGATTTTCCGATTCTGCTCGTCGGCAACAAGGCCGACCTGGAGAACGAGCGACATGTGAGGATTTTTTATCGATTTTCTCGGTTTTTTATATCCATTTCTTCAAGACAAGCTTCAATAATATAAAAATATCCGTCGAAATTTTTAATCAAATAGTCGAAAAAGACGTATATTTTCTTAACGAGACTCCAAGTTACACAGCTCATTTTTGTCAAACAAGACTCCAAATGACGTTTTTTTAAAAGATTCTATGACACAATTATTGATGGGAAGTGATGCCAAAAATTTTTTTATTTATTTTGAACGATACTCCAAATGACGCTGCTTTCAAGTGTATTCTGACCATAACTTCTATTTTTCCGAACGACGCTCCAGATAACGCTTAACTTGATGATTTTTTGGAGAAACTTTGTAGTTTCACTGTTTTATGAAACGATGCTCCAAGTGACGCAGGCATTTTTTTAGGTCTATTTTTTTTAATTTTTGACGATTCTTGGTGATCAGCTTTGCATTACGAAATTAGTATGACTACAAATTTTTCAAACGAGGCTCCAACTTACGCTCAATTTGATGATTTTTAGGAGAAATTCTGTAGTTTCATTTTTTCATAACGATGCTCCAAATGACGCAGGATTTTTTTAGGTCCATTTTTTTAACTTTTGACGATTCTTGGTGATCAGCTTTGCATTACAAAAATTTTTTTCTGACTGTAATTTTTTTCAAACGAGGCTCCAACTTACACTTAATTTGATGATTTTTTAGGAGAAATTCTGTAGTTTCACTTTTTTATAACGATACTCCAAATAACGCATTTTTCTGCTCTTTTTTTAGCTGACGCTGCTTCAAGCAGCTTCTTCCAATTAGTCTGGTTCATTTTTTTTCAAACGATGCTCCAGTTTACGCATCATATGGTTTTTTCGCACTGGAGCGCATTTGATACAAACAATTTTAGCAGCCGATTTTTCTCACTCAGTGCACTTCCAATGCTGTCAAAAACGCGCCACCGGCAACATTTTGACAAATCTCCGGCAGAAAAAAGGTCTCCCTGGGGAGATTGAACTTTCATCGCCTCGAGCCGTTGTTTTTCTTCCCCCACCGAGTCTTTGATTTCACTCGGCATCTGCGGCGTTTTCGCGCATTTGCGCCCCACTGAAGAGGGGGAAAATCCCCGTGGGAGCCGTTTCTTCCCCCCGTCTCATGGCAAACACTTGTTTGAAAACTCCTTTTTTTTATTCGTTTTTTTTCAGAAATGCGGGACTTGTTGAAGAAATTTATATTGGGAAGGGGTGTAATGAGGTGCGTCGTTTGGAGAAATTGTGTTTTCCCAATATTTAAGGAGGAAAAATCGAAGAAAGCTTCATTAGGCATACGCGTAATTTGGAGCGTCGTTTTAATAAAAACTGTGTTGTTATCACTACTCGGAGAAGAAAAAGTCAAGGAGCTTTTTTAGGCGTCATTTGGAACGTCGTTTGAGAAAATACATCACGGAGCATTGTTCTCAAGTTAAACTTATATTTAATGATAATATAGGCGAAAAAAACTAGTTCAATAAAAACAGCGTCTTCTGGAGCTTCGTAAAAAAAATATGATCAGAAGAGACGTCATTTGGAGTTTCGTTAAACGAAAAAAAAGAGCCATCATTTGGAGCTTCGTTAAACGAAAAACAAGGGCCGTCATTTGGAGTTTTGTTAAACTAAAAAGAAGAACCGTAATTTGGAGTGTCGTTAAACGAAAAACAAGAGCCGTCTTTTGGAGCTTCGTTTAACGAAAAAAAGCGCCGTCATTTGGAAATTCGTTAAGCAAAAAGAAATCCTCAATTGAAAACATGGAATTCCGCGTAAACTGGAGCGTCGTTTGAAATTTTTAAAAAAATTACGTTTTTTTCCAATTTTTCTTGCAAGTAGTCATTTAGTACTGTCATAACATCATCATATTGGTCGGAAGTTCTAACTTCAAAAATAAAAAGTTTGGCCTTTTTGAAGTCTTCTAACCTCATAGAAAAAGAAAACCTCCTCAAAAAGTTCCAATCCTTCGGTCGATCGGCAAGTTGGAGTGTTTGCCAACGACGGATTGAATGGATGGTTACAATAGGTGGAGGATGGAAAAAGAGAGACGGAAAAAGGAAAAAATTGGCCGCCGAGGCCGCCAATTTTCAGTTTTCTCCGCCACCACCTTGGTTATTGACTGTTTTTGGTAGAATACGATTTCCTGAGAATATTTTCTTACTTTCCAACCTCAAAAAAATACCTTGAATTTTTCTTGACACAGAAAAGAACCACTGTTTTCGGAATAAAAAGCAAAAAAATTATTCTTTTTGGAACACATTTCTTGGATTTGCTGACAAATTTTAGGAAATAAAATGAAATGTCCTCCCTTCTAAGTAACGAGAAAAACACATTAATCACTTACATAGGCAAAGTCGTAAAGAGTAGAAAAAGGCTTCATAGAAAATTTCCTTTAAGGGTGATGAAGCCTCCTTTTTGCTGCCTTTTGCTCCATTTTTGCTGTTTCTCCCTTTTTTCACCGTTTCTCGAGTCTTTGAAATTCCAGGAAAATTGGAAGGCTTGATAATGGGACATTAAGTGCTTTCTTTTTGTGGTCTTTTTGAGCCTCTCCCTTTCAGCGGCCATTATCCACCATTCCGACTTTTCCCGAGTAGATAGTTTCAATGTTTTCTGTACATTTTAAGCGTTTGAAACTTCACGAGCTTCTTCTTAAGCAGAGACGTTGATTACCGAGCGAAAATCAAAAAATTGAAAGATGAAGTTCTTTTTGGGATCCCTCCTTTCTTTTTTTTTTCACCTTTTTGACTTCTCCTTCTTTATAATCTTTATTGTATATAAAAGTTTCAGCAGTTGCTATTTTCAGGTGGCTCGCCACGAGGCGGAAGAACTGGCGCGAAGCCTGGCCGTCCCTTATTTCGAATGCTCGGCGAAGCTTCGGCGGAACGTCGACGAGGCCTTCTACGAGATCGTCCGGCTCGTTAGGTTCGTTTGGGAAGGAAAAAAAATCTGATGAAAATTGAGGAAAAAAATTTATTCTGATTTTTGAGCTCAAAGAGCATTATTTTTTTCAAGTTGTACTTATTTTTTTTAGAGCCCCCTCAAGTCCAGACGACATACAAGATTTCTAGTCCGAGAAAGCATAGATCTGATTAGGTTTTGAAGAAAAAATAAAAAAATTACAAAAAAATTTAGTTCATCCGGTTTTTGAGCCAAGATAATCCAGAATTCTTTTGAGTTATACCAATTTTTAATCCGTTTTTCAAAAATAAAATTTCGGAGCTTACAAAGGGTAGTTCTGGTTAGGTTTTTTTGAACGTAAATCAAAAATTTGTCAAAAAAAGACTCGGAAAAAAATTCAAAAACCCCACTTTCTTCCGTTTTTTTCAATTCTTTTGTTCGTCCCCCTGCCCTCGAAATCTAGACCTCGCCGATCTTTAGCTCAAGAAAAACGTAAATCATGAAATTATCCACAAATCCTAGTTTCTTCCAATTTTGAGCTCAAAAAAAGCCTCATTTTCCAAGTTTGGCCGTTTTTCTCCCAGAAAATCGCAACATTTTCTGGATCGCGTGTCGACTGACTCATTTCCTTTATGCCCAAACTTGGCCGGAACACGCGTGATTGGTTTCAGAGAGATTCTAGGAAAAAAAAGTAGTTTAGTTTCTCGAGGGATCAAAAAGTCGGAAAAAGGGGTAAAAAATTCGATTTTTAGCCCATTTTCCTGTTTCTTCGCCGATTCTTTCGTTTCAAATTTGATTCTTTATGTTTTTCATTTTGTCTTTTTAAAAAATACGAAATCCTGTTTTGAAAAGTTGAAAGAGTCTGACTTCTCTAAACCCTCTTCATCTCCGACTCTCTCGTTTTTACTTCCAGCTTTTATTTTTAGAGAGAAGAGGGCACAGACAGGTCAGACTAGTGTCGAAAAGCGATTTTTGGAATTTTCAAAGGGAATAATAATTCACAAAATCATTTTTCTCACCTCGTCCGACTTTCAAAATTTAAGAAAAAAATTTTCGCGTCGAAGATATTTTTTAAAGTTCCCCCATGCTCCTTTAATAACCCCTAACCTTTTTCGAATTCTGAAACATAATAAAATATTCGCATCAAAAGCTTTTTTTCAAGCTTCTCCCATGCTATTTTGATCACCCCACCAGAGTTACACCAGCTTTACTGGTTTCAAAGAACCTGAAAAAAAAAATCAGCGCGTCAAAAGATTTTTTGAGCTTCTCCCATGCTCCTTTAATAACGTCAATAAAGTTATACTAGCTTTTTAACTTCTAAAGCTTGACAAAAAATCAGAGTCTCAATAGTTATTTTTCAAGTTCCCCTATGCTCCTTCAATAACCCTAGTAAGTTCACACTACTTTTTCTAACTTCTAGAACCTGAAAAAAAAAATCAGCGCGTCAAATTTATCCTCCAAGATTCCCCTATGCTCCTTTAATAACGCCAATAAAGTTAAACTAGCTTTTCCTAACTTCTAGAGCTTGAAAAAAAAATCAGCGTGTGAATAGTTAATTTTCAAGTTCCCCTATGCTCCTTTAATAACACTAATAAAGTAGCTTTTTCTAGCTTCTAGAACCTGACGAAAATCAGCGCGTCAACAACTCTGCTGAGCTCCTCCCATGCTCCTTTAATAACGCCAATAAAGCTACACTACCTTTTTTTAACTTCTAGAGCTTGAAAAAAAATCAGCGCGTCAAAAGCTTTTTTGAGCCACTCCCATGCTCCTTTAATCACCACAGTAAGCTTCTGTGAAAGACCAATAGCCAAAAAAAAAAAATGTATTGTTAAGTCATGCTCCTGCACGAGAGTTAAGCTTCGACGAAAAGAAGACGCAAATAAACGAGAAACCTAATACGAGGCCACACACACACACAAACACAACACACGCAGCCAGCAAAACCAAAACGCAACAAAACTTGAAATGGATACAAGCCAATCAGGCGCATTTTCCCCTCCGAAGCCGTGCTACTTTTAAGGGAGACGAAAAAAAAGAATGACCTTTCAGGAAAGCCCGAGTGTTCCTTAGAGTGGCAACAGTGAAGGCCCTTGAAGAGTTCCCTTTAGGGACTACTTGCTTACCTATATAGGGGCACTGAAGCTTGCAGAAGTGGCTCCCTATGCACTTTTTTACCTTTCAAATAGAAGCCGAAAGTTGAAAAATCCTTATAGGGGCGACTTGAGGTTTAGGAGCTTGGAGGTCCGATCGTAAACCCCCAGAGGGACCACCTAGAGTTCAGCCCGCCAGGAAGCACTTGTCCCCTATAGTGCCTTTTTTCCTAACCCTTCCAGGGACCACTCTGGGGT
This sequence comes from Caenorhabditis auriculariae, assembly GCA_904845305.1. NCBI lineage: Eukaryota > Metazoa > Nematoda > Chromadorea > Rhabditida > Rhabditidae > Caenorhabditis > Caenorhabditis auriculariae. The sequence goes on from CAJGYM010000092.1 coordinate 248,585, forward strand.
CCCCAAGAAACTTGGATCACAATTCCAAGGCTTGAAGAAGTCCCTTAAGTGACCGTTAAGAGAAAAAAGAGCGCAGACACGCGTATATAGTTTGATCTGGATATTTTTCACCTAAAAAGCTCGAATTAAGTTCAAACTACAAGAATAGTGAAAGTGTAGACACAGGCCCAGGTGAAAAAGGAAAACCCAAGCTTTCAAGAAATTGAATAATCGGGTCCTTCCCCAAGTTCTTGTGTCACCTTTCGTTTATTGATTTTTCATGGGCTGCAATTCTTTTTGAATGAAATGATGATTATTTTTCAGGAAATTCATGCACGACGAGCGGATGCCCAATGGAACGACGACCACCGACGAGCGGCGAATCGAATCGCCGGCCAAGTTGAAAAAGAAGAAGAACTGCCGGATACAGTAGAGGAAATCATCTCCCTTTTTCCCCGTCCGCTGGTCACCTGGACGTTCCGTTTCTTTGCGAAATATAAAATGCGGACAAAACGGCTCGTCCAGGTGTGCCGGCTTCACATGACTTTCATACCTTTTTCCGTTCCTTAGGGGCGCCAGAGTGGTCACTAGAGGGGCTTTTTTAGGGTCCCCTCAAGGGACCGCCTTACTTCAATAAAGGGGGCGCTTAGGGGTCAGTGGGGCACTTGAAGGCTCCCCTTAAGGGACCGCTTCACTTCCCTCATATAGCTTGGAGAAGTGAGCAATTAAGGGCCTTATTTAATGGCCGCTCGAGGGGTGAATGCTAGTGGTCCCTATAGATAGGGACCGCAGACGAATTTTCAAAAAAATTTTTTCAGCATTGAGCTTTGTATGGTTCGATAGCTGTTTCGATTCAAAAAACTCAGAACCGTTTAGTTTTTTTCAAAAAAAGATTGAGGATGAAAAAAAGTTATGACGGAAAAGGTGGCGCGCCGCGCACCATGTTTTTTTAGTACTGAAAAATTTGGTATTTCCATTTTTTTGACATTTTTTTCTCGATTTTTTTCTTCTAGAACAAGTTTTTGATACTGGTCTATTATGATGTAACAAATCATAATAGAGTGCTGAAAATGATGCTAATCAGCTAGTTTGCCGAAAAAAAGTCGGTATTTTCCAGAAAAACAAAAAAACTGGCGCTTGCGGGCATCGAACTCGCGACCTCAAAATGTAAAATCGGAGCGCACGCGTTGCGCCAAGCTGTTAGGTCCAACGCGGGGAGCTTCCATCCGCCATACCCTTTGAGCCGTTTGAATAGCACAGATTGCCTATTTCAAAAAAATAAAAAAACTTGAAGTAATTTAGCTATTTTTTTATCAGAATATGTTCGCAAATCTTTACTCAAACGTTTCGTGGAAATTCACTTCGAAAAAAACTGTTTTTTTTAGTGCTTTTTTTGCCTCGTTTAACGATCGCTGCATTAAAACGGCCCCGTAAATTTTTTTGGCAAAGACGAATTTTTATTTTATTCTTTTTAATTGAAAGATTTTTTTACTAATAAATGTATATAATCGTTTGAAAAAAACCTGCGTTCGACCGCTTTCTGTGTGATAAACGCCGCTAATTTTTTTCTCTAGTTTCAAGAGCATTTTTTTGCGTATTAAACAACTTTTTTTCAAGCACAGGTGCTGTGGAGAAAAAAATTTAAGTAAGACCATGGTCTAAATTTTGAAAAAAACAAAAAAACTCGATTATATTCGCTTATTAACGATATTTTTGAATTATGACTTTCGGCGCTCCCTAAAAATTTTTTTGGCAAAGACGAATTTTTTTATTTTTATTGTTTTAAAAATTACCGTTACTTGAATCAAAAATCATTATTTAAAAAAAGAAAGAGTGCGTTCGACCTAAAAAAACACATGAAAAAAAGCAAAAAAACGACAAAATTTTTTTAGTTCCATTCACGTTTTTTTGTACGACATTCCGCGAGAACGCATCAAAAAAAGCGTGAAATATTTTTTTAAACGAAAGAGGAAGCTTTTTCTGTACATGTGTGTCAAATTTTATTCGCCAGTTCCACATATTTTACAACTACAACAAAATGAAAGTTGAAAACCAAAAAAAAGCCACTTTTTCTATCGCGAAAAGGGGCGTGGCTTTGCGGTCCCTACCTATAGAACTTCTTTTCTTTAAATTAAAACAAAAATTGAAAGGCCACTAAAGGGATCACTCAAACTTCCGGGGCTCTTGTAGGCTCCCCTTAAGGGACCGCTTCACTTCCCTCATATAGCTTGGAGAAGTGAGCACTTAAGGGGTTTAGTTATTGGCCGCTCTAGGGGAGCATGCTAGTGGTCCCTATAGGTCTTTTTCTCTTCCAAATTAAAACAAAAATTGAAAGGCCACGGAAGGGACCACTCAAACTTCCGTGGCTTAGTGTTCAGCCCCTCAATTTTTATAGGGATCATCCAAACTTTAGCCCTCTAGGGAGCAGTGTTTTGTCCACTAAAGGGCCTACCCCTAACCCCTATAGTGACCACTCTGACGTTCCTAGGTCCATTTTCGCCTTTTATCGCTCAACGGGCCTTTTTTTTCTTCTCCTCCTCAGACTTAAAAATCATATTCATTCAATAACTAATGACCTACAAAGCATTTACACATACCTCAAATATTGCATTTTCCAATTTTCTTTTCCTTCTTTGTAAATCTTTCCTGTCCCGGTTCATTATCATCACAACAATCATTGAAACTATATTCAACATTGAGAAATAAATTTAAAATTTTTTACAAGAGAGGAAAGCTACAGTTTATTCCATCACTTCAACTTGAAAGAAGAAGGAAGGGCACATGATGAGGAGAGTAGACTCGTCGGTAACGTTATTGGTTTTCTGGAAGAATATTTGAATAATTCATAAGTGACGTCATTTTCCGAGCTTTTTGGAAATAGTGCCGGTGACGTCACAGAATTTTTTTTAGAACAAAAATTGAAAATTCTCCAATTTTTTCAAAAGTGTCGTCATCATAAGTGCTGTTGATGACGTCATATTCAGGATTTTTCAAAATAGTGCAGGTGACGTCACTCTGAACAATAATTGGAAAATTTTAAGTTTAGGGGTGACGTCATAAGATCTCGGGATGACGTCATATTTTGAGCGTTTTCGACATTTTTAGGTGACGTCACTGCTCCTTTTGGATTTGAAAAACTGAAAAACCTCGACTTTTATGAGCAATGACGTCATAAAAGTCCATGATGACGTCACATTTCAAAAAGATACTTTTTTGGAAATTTTCCAGGTGACGTCACTCTGAACTCTGAACAAAAATAACGGATTTTTTTAGGAGTGACGTCATAAGATCTCGCGATGACGTCATCTTTTGATCTTTATTCGAATCATTTCCGGTGACGTCACTCGAAATAAAACATTAAAAGTTCTCGAATTTATGGGAACTAACGTCATTGAAGCTCATAATGTCGTCATATTCGGATGGAAATTTAAAAGAACTCCTTTTCACGGTTAGTTGTGGTTTATAATTATCACAACCAACCCAAAACGTAGAAGCTGTGTATCCCGGAGCCGTTGTTGAGGATGTACTCGGACTTGACGCGGGTCGGCGTGCTGCCGATCGTGTCGAGGCCGGCGGGAGCCCGTCGGGAGGTGCCGGGCATCGTCGTGGCTGCTGTTTCGCCTGAAAAAAATGGACAAAATTTGAGAATTACCATGAATTTTCGAAGTGATTTCCGAGAAATTCGAAACTATCTCTGACCCTCCAAATTTCAGTCGTCTTTTTCTTTTCTCTAACGTTCATTCGAAGATCGAAAAATCCGAACTTGTTTGAAATTGGTATCAATCGATAGAGGAGATCAAGGAGGTCAAATCTATCGATTGAAAAACTTGGTCTCTGAGTTCCTAGGTTCCTAGAATTCGAGCTATGAAAATAATAAACTTTGAAAAAACATAACTTTTGTTCTAGGAGGCTTGGGACTTTCAACTTGGATTTTTCGGACTTCTGACTCCATTCCCTATCGATTGATGCAAAAATCTCGAAAACTTTGGTTTTCAGGAAAATCGAAAAAAGTACAGTCGAACCCCTTAGCTTTTTTTTGAGCTTCTGAGGTCATGGAAACCGATCCGGAGGAAACCTATATCAATCGATAGATCTCGTCGAAAAAATAACCGGGGCCAGGTTTGACCTCCGTAGGTCAACTAGGAACTTAGTTAGAGGCGATCAAACTTGAAGATCGAAAAATCCAAAACTCTTCGAAATGGGTATCAATCGATAGAGGAGATCACGAGGATCAAGAAAAACTAGGTCTCTAAGTTACTAGGCTCTTAGAAGTTGAGCTATGAGAAATAAAAAACTTTGAAAAATCATAACTTTTGTTCTAGGAGGCTTGGGACTTTCAACTTGGATTTTTCGGACTTCTGACTCAATTCCCTATCGATTGATGTGAAAATCTCGTAAACTTTGGTTTTCAGGAAAATCGAAAAAAGTACAGTCTAACCCCTTAGCTTTTTTTCGAGCTTCTGAGGTCAATTTCGCGGACTCCATTGAATTGACTCCTGTAGGGATCGTTTTTTGTTCCCTACAGGGGTCCCTAGAACAAAAAACCCCTATAGGGTTTTTTTTGTTCCCGTCATCCATTGGAATTTTCAATGTTTTCACAGTTAATTTGAACAACTTTTGAAAAAGAAAAGAAAAATAATTTTAAAATTCACTCTGTGGAGCGGTTTTCTCAACGGCTCGAGTGGGAATCGCCGTCTTTTGTGCGGCTTTTTCGGCACCTTAAATATCCTTCCATTTTCAAAAAATCCTTTCAAGGATTTTGACCTTCTTTCGGTTCTGATTTCTTCCGCTCAACGCTCTTCGAACGAGAACGAAGTTGAGTTATCTGAAAACAGAATCAATGTAAACACTATAGTGACCACTGAGGCTACGAAAAGAAGCCTCTTAAGAAGTTTTCGCGGCACTTAACAGGGGCGTCTTCCTAGGGCGTGTTTAAAAGGAATAGGGAATCTTAGTTGATTTTTCGAGTAGAAGAGCTCAGAAATTATAGAAACATTTTAAAAGGCTTTTTTAAATATTTCACGAACCACTTCAATCTTTCGCGCGCCTTTCAAATAAAAAATAGCTTGTTTTGAAGCGTAGTTGTGCGTCAGTGCGTGTTTGGAAAAAAAAAAGAATTTGAGCCGTTTTCACACTTTCGTTGTTTCTGTTAAGCCACTTCAAGTATTTCACAAATCGCTTTTTTTCCAGAATCTTTCAAATTACAAGCAGCCTCTTAAAGAGTAGTTGTGCGTCAGAGCGTCTTTCTAGGGCGTGTCTCAAGGAAAACATTTTCGATACTATTAAGCGATTCCGAAAAGCTTACGGGCCCCTTGAAGGTATTGCGCGCCTTTCAAAAAATAAATGGGTTGTTTTGAAGAGTAGTTGTGCGTCAGAGCGTCTTTCTAGGGCGTGTTTGAAAAAATCATGAATTTGCGTTGAATTTTGATTGTGAAAAGTTCTTGATCCATTTTTCAGCTTTTTTAACTATTTCAAGGGCGCGTTTTCAAGTCTGTCTTAAAATTGTGCGCCATGCGTGTTTTTGAAAAAAAAAGATCAATTTTTCTGTTTAACCTGAAATATCAAGTCTCACCAATTGGCTTTTCGAGTTGGACTTGACCGCTTGCTTGGCGACGTTCTGAAGCATGGCGACGAGTAGAAAATGGTTTCAATTTCCACGTAGGTCTTCATTTTTTCTTTATTCTGCAAACTTTTTGGTTCATTTTATCTTTTTTTCTGATTTTCATAACGAAAAACGTGAAATTTGAGACGAAAAATTGAATGAAATTGTCTCTTCTTTTCAAGTGATCATTAGAGATACATAAGTGGTCACTAAAGTGCCCATTTTTTTCCCTCTAGTGATCCCTCCAAGAAAAATTAAACACCCCAGCTGTCTCTTAAGAGAACTGGGTCGCTAAAAAGCTCAAGTAATTGGGGGCTCCGATTGGCTGGCCACGCCCACATTTTCAAGAAAGCGACCTTAGTCGGCGATAATGGACTGGAAAGAGTTCTATTACTCTAAATTTAAAAAAGAACACAGTTTAGATCCAAAATGACCAAAAACAGATCCCTGAAAAAAATTGACAAAAAAACTGAGCTTTCAGAACCGCGAAACTCTTTTTCGATTTCCAATTCAAAAACTTTATTTTAACAAAAAAATATATAAATGATGATAAAAAAACGTACGTGAAGTCAATACTACAGAAAATGATTTGACCTGTAATTACATTGACACAGGAAGAGTGGAATACTTATTGAAATCGTGAACAAATTCAGAGAAATTTTCCATCTGACAAGGATAATGGAAAAATTGAAAAAAAGAAAAAAAATGGTCCGGAAGAGCTTGAAGACCCTTGAAAATCCACCAAAAATGTCAAAAAAGGCGCTTTTTTCGAAACAAAGAGCTCAACAATTTGTTAATGTTACCAATTTATTAAACTCGAAAAACAATAATCACCTTATAAGAAAGAGGAAAAAAATGATGACGTTGGTCGTTATTGGAACACAGAAAAAAACTCAAATTTCGAGTTTTTTTTAAACAGAATGAAGTTCTGACGTTGTAGATGATTCAGGGCTGGCTTGGGGTTTTTAAAAAAAGGGTCCTGACACGATAATTCAGTAGAGAGTTTCTATTTTCTAGAGAGCGCAGACAGGCCACGCCCCTTTTCCCCTAAAGCGATTTTCGTTCACTAGAATGCCCAAAAAAATCGAATTTAAAAGAAATTAAAACAAAATTTGTGAAGTTCTCAATTGAAAAAAACATGAAACCCAAGTTCAGAAAAATTTCGAAAGAAAAAAATTCTGAAATTATTCAATTAAGAGCACTTGAATGAAAAACTTGGGGAACACGAAAACAATAAAAATCTCGAAATTCAAGGATTTTCTTCCATGGCTTTGGGCAAGGCTATTCGGATCTTGACGAAGGGCCCGAAAGGCATGGCGAGGTTGGATTTGAGCTCGTCCATCGAGATCTCCATCAGGACTTTGCCGTCGATCTCGTGTTGGATGACGGCTCGCGAGGCGGCTTCCGACTTCGTGATGTACATCACCCATTCGGCCGTCTCGTCGCACTGCAAACAATTGGCTTTCAGGTCGAAGTTTTGGCGACATCGCAAAAAAGCGCTTTTCAGTAGCGCCGGTCTATCGTTTTGCAAATTTTGAACTACATTTTTGTAGCGATATCGCGTCAAGAAAAATGCGAGGTTTACTATGAATAACTCATGAAAAGTGAGGTGCATTGACGATCGCGAAAATGCTGCCTTTCAGAATTCAGAGCTATTTTTTTAGCGATATCGCGTCAAGAAAAATGCGAGGTTTACTATGAATAACTCATCAAAAATGAAAAGCATTGACGATATCGCGAAAATGCTGTCTTTCAGAATTTTGAACTACATTTTTGTAGCGATATCGCGTCAAGAAAAACGCGAGGTTTACTATGAATAACTCATGAAAAATTAGGAGCATTGATGACATCGCAAAAATGCTGCTTTTTAGCCGCGCCGGTCTTCACATCCTCTCGGCGCGACATCGCGTTTTAAAAATATTTTTTTTAGAAAAGCGATATCGCGTCTAGAAAAATGCGGGCCCGGTGCGGCGATTCATTTTCGAGATTTAATATGAATAAATGAAAAAATCGAGGTACATTGGCGATACCGCGAAAGTGCTGCTTCTTAGCCGCGTCGCTATTGTTTTTTCTCGGCGCGATATCGCGTTTTAAAAAAATTTTTTTAAAGTGCTTCAAAATTTCTTATCTCGAACGATTAATACTGCCCCGTTCCAAAAAAATCGCAAATTACTTTTCACAAAATTTAAAAATGAGAAAAAACTCACGGTCCACTCGGCGAACGACTTCTTGCTGGTGACGCAGTCGGGCGGCACGTCGGCGGGTCTCAATGAGAACGAGGCCGAAGACGACGTCGACGGTGGCGTAGGCGTCGGTGTCGGCGTCGCGAACGTCGGTGTAGGCGTCGCGAAAGTCGGCGTCATCACCGGCGTGGGCGGAGCTGCCAGGACTGGCGGCGGTAGTGCTACCGGCGGGGTAGGCATCGTGAAGGTGGCACTGGCTAGTACTGGCGGTGGTACTGTGGTCACAACTGTTGAAGAAGACTCCAGAAGTGCCGGATTCTGAAGAGATGCTTCCAGAACTGGGGTCTGAAGTCGGCCAGTAGGCGCTGGTGGTGAGAACACTGGCGGAGTTCTTTCAAGGTGTTTTGGAGGTGAGGCTACCAAAACTGGGTGCATCGGAGGAGAGCGTTCCAGTATTGGTGCTATTTCAGGGTGAGTTTGCGGAGCCTGTCTCGAAGGAGAAGCTACCAGAATGGTCGGTACTTTAGTAGGAGTTCGACCAGTTTGTTTCGGAGGAGAACGTTCCAATACGGGCGCATGTTCGAAGTAAGTTTGGTCCGCCTGTTTCGGAGGAGAAGCTACCAAAACTGGCGCCATTTCAGAGTGACTTTGGCTAGTTTTCTTTGCTTTCGAGACCGGAGGAGTTCTTTCAATCTGCTTGGGTGGAGAACGTTCCAAGACCGGAGGCGTTTGATCAGTTTGTTCTTGAGAAGTTTCCGAGACTGGTGACACTTCAGGAGAAGGAGATTCCAGAGCTGGAACCCCTACGTAAGGAGTTCGACGACCCTTCTTCGGAGGAGCCGCTTCCAAGACTGGCGGCGTTTCGGAAGACTCCAGAGCTGGAGCTGCTGAGGACGGAGTTCGACGAGCTCGCTTCAGAGAAGGAGCATCTGAGTCTGTCGCGACTTCAGAAGGAGCCGACTCTTGAGCCACTACAGACGAAGTTCGACGACCCTTTTTCGAAGCAGGAGCTTCCGGGACTGGTGTCGTTTCCATAGGTTCCAAAGCTGGTTGCTCTTCAGCTGGGGCTGCCTCCAACTCTGGCGGCACTTCGAGCGAAGCTCTACCAGCTCGTTTCGGAGGCATCTTCTTCTTCTTCGGGACCTTGGGAGTGATTGATTTCTTCTTGATAGGAGAAGAGGACTTCTTGTTGTTCCGGACTGGAGTTGGCGACTTCGAAGGCGTCGGGGCGAGGACTTCAGGACAGACGAGTCGAGACGGTCCGGGCTGGTCTAGGTTGGCTTCCACTTCTGGAGCTGGAGCAGGTTCTGCTTGGGCCGGCGTCGTCGATTTTTTCGACCTCGTCAATCTTCTTGTGTTCCTGGTGTATTCCCCGGGAGTCGTTACTTCCTTCTCTTTGCCTCTTGAAGACGTCGGTCTTCTGTGGCTCTCGTCGCCCTCCAGCCTTTTCGCCGCCTTCTCTTTGGACGCCCTCTGTGGGTTGCGCTTCTGAAAAATTGCCTTCTTTAGTGAATATTTCTGGGAGATTTTGTAAAGTTTGTAGGTTTCGAAAATGCGGAAGTTTTCATTTCACAGGCAAGAAAATATGTGCTCAAAAATGACTATTTTGGCCACTTCCTAAAGGCATAGGGGAAGTAAAAAACGGTGTTTTGTAGAGTTTTTCATTGCGAATCGAACGGTCAACTTTGAAACGTACAGAAACTCCTAGTTTTGGAGAAAAAATAATTCAAAGTCGGAGAAATGAAAGCTTGAGTTCCCGCGAAAAGGGCGCTTTGCAGTAAAGTTGCTCTATCGCCAATTTTCTCATTTTCGCATTTTTCTTCGTTTCTTTCAATTTTCAATTTTTCTGTTGTCATCAAAGTTCTTTTCGTCACAAAAGCTTTCTAATCATGTATAATTTGCAAACTATGATCGCAAAAATGCTTCCCTGGTGAAAAATGATGATTTTACACAGGTTTCGATTGGGATAGCGATTATTTGCGTTTCCTTTATTATCAATGTGTGTTTTCTGTTTTCTTAATAGATTTTTCATAGTAGAAATCCTTGATTTGAAGCAGATATCCGGTTATTTCTCACAAAATGCGAGTCTAATGAGACGTCCGCAACATCGCGGCTACTGTAAAAACTTGTGCGTATGCCGATCCAAAGCATTTTTCAAAATTATAGGCAAAAAGTAGCGTTTTTTCTTGAAAAGAAGTCACATCTGTAATTTTTTTGAATACACCATCCGATTCGCAAAGGAAAACTATATAAGATACTGCTTTCACCTAAAACCCCATTTTTTACTGAAAATCCTCCGCGTCTTTCTTTTCTATTCCAACCCCGCCATCTCTGGCGGCAGCTCCTCACCCGCGCGGGCTCATCCTCGTAGTCTGAGCCAGACTCGCCAGGAGACGTCACCGACTCGCCGAGCGACCCGCCCTCCCGCTGCTGCTGCCACAAAGTGCCGCCGTTGACCGGACCAAAGTCCATGAACATGAGCGAGTCAACCTCACCTCTCCTCTTCTTGCGCGTCTTCTGAATCTCATCGATGGAATTCTGAAGAGCCCTTCTAGACCAACTACTTCAGCGCCATCCTCCAGAGCCGGATCATCTATCGAGTCTTCTTTCACGGGCGGGGTCTCGTTCGGGGGCCCGATCGACTCGCTGAAACTAACGACACGGAGTTTCGGACGGCCTCGCTTTCTTTTCGTTTTTTCGGGCAGGCCGTTGGGGTACTCCTGAAAACCATTTTTCAATTTTGAGAAGGATTTTCGGCTTTAAAGCCTTTTTTGAAGGAAAAATATTCTGATGCTTCTTTCCTAACCCGGGAATGGTTTCCATTCGCAGTGGGACTTCTGAATGAGACCAAGTTTACTAGATGCAGTTTTTCACGCTTATTCCAAATCTGGTCTCAAAAACTGCCGCGGAGGTCTTTGAAAAAAGTTATGGCCCCTTAAAAGTCGAAATTTAGCAATACCACACCGCGCTCGCATACGCGGCATACCCTGGCGTAGCTTTGATAACTAATATCTAGGCTTAAAAACTTTGTGGAGGAAAATAATATGTTATTCGTTATCAGAACTACGAGATCTACAGTACTGGCCATAAAGGTATTTCAAAGTGGTTATTCGAGCATAACTTCTCTGAAAGCGGCTCAAATGACTTGGAACTTCGCACGGATTTCAAACATCTCTGCAGTAACTCATTTCCGTGAAAAAAAAACCTGATTTGCTCTAGCAAGATCAGATTTGTGAGCAAAAACCGAAAACCGTGAAAATGAAGATTTTTCTCTTGAGATTCGAAAAATCATATCTTCGAAGAAACTTTGCATCAGAAACTTTTTGTGAAACAAGTCTCCGGCTTTTTAAAAAACCTAATCAGCCCCTACCAACCCGACAGTAAGAGCGTAGTGACTTTTTCTTTGGCTCTAAACATGTGCTCCAAAAATAAGCTCAATCGGAGAAACTGAAATTTTCGGCTTTTGACGGTTCATAACTTTCTTCACTGACCTCCTCGACAGTTTTTGAAACCAGATTTGGAATCAGCAAGAAAAACTACATCTAGAAAACTTGGTCTTATTCAAAAGCCCCATTGCGACCAGAGACCATTCCCTGGTAAGCTTCTTTTTGGGTTATCCAAAATTCTACACTTATTAAAGGGCAATAAAAAATGTGTCTATCGAACGGTATACTTGAAAATGAACAGAAGCTCCTGTTTCCGGAGAAAAAAATTCGAATCCCCGCCAAAAGTGCATTTGCAGTAAAGTTGCTCTATGGACAGCGCTCCGCCTCGAATTTTCGCTTTTTCTCAGTTCCTTTCAAATTTCAATTTTTCCTGTTGTCACTAAAATTTTTTTCGTACTGTTTGTCATATAAAATTTGCAAATTTTGGTTGAAAATGCTTCTCTGGGAGAAAATAATCGCGTTTTTCTTCAAAAGTACTCGGATATGAGCTTTTTCAAGTAGACCGTTCGATTCGCAATTAAAAGCTCTACAAGTTACTTTTTTCACCTAAAATCCCATTTTTTACTGTCCATTTGCAAAAAATGCTCTGTACCTCTTATCCAAGCTTGTGGGTCTGTGAAGCTCTTTTTAGCCTTTTTAAAAAAATTTTCACTTCTAGAACTTTTCTGATGATTCTGTAGCATACATCGGCTGGATATTCACCCCCGGTCTTTTGCGCGCGCGATTTGAAAAATGTACTGAGATAGACCGCCCTTTTCAGAGAGGGGGTGAGGCCACACTCCGGGGTGGGATCCAGCCGACGTATGTTCTGTAGCTTCGCTAAAAAAGACCTCAATGTCCATGCCGTCGATGTGATGAACTATCGGCTCCTTGGAGATGTAGGCGACCGACCGTGCCTCTCGGATGAATTTCCTGTGGATTTCCGAGAGAAACGAGTTCCGGACCGGCACTGGCGTCGGCGGATCCGGGGTGACTTCGTCGCCTGGGAGGATAAAAAAGAATTATCAAACTGGAAAGGCGATTGGCATTTCTCGATAATTTATACCTCGTCGAAGCACGGGCGGCGTCGAAGATTCGCTGACCGTCGAGTCGCATTTTTTCTCTTCAACTTCGACTTTCAACTGGAAACAATCAAAATTTGATCATCAACATTATACAAAAAAATTTTTATTTTCTTTAAATGGTTTAATCCACTCAGGCAAAGTCGGGATGTTGGATAATGGCCGCTAAAAGGCTCAAAAAAGGTCGCAGAAAGGCAGCAAAAAGGCAGCAATAAGAGTCCCTTTATCGAGCCTTCCATTTCTTCTGGGATTTTAAAGGCTCGAGAAATGGTGGAAAAAAGGAGAGGCAGCAAAAATGGTGCATAAGAGCCGAGGAAATGGCGCAAAAAGGCAGCAAAATAGGAACATTTTCCTTTGTATCTTATGGTTTCAATCAAAAAATAAATTTATTTATAAAATTCCTGGATCTTTATAAAATCCAGATTTCCACAAAAACTCATTGATCTAAGCTGACACGGTGAAAACTATTTTTTAAAAAAGCGAAAAATTAATTCAAAATGAGGCTTGGCACCGCCTTTTTTTTCTCCAGCCTTTTCTACAGATCAGTTTTCGGACCGCCCTGGGAGGACCCGACGCGCAAAATTTTCAAAAATGAACTTTTTCTGAGTTTTCACTCATTTTGAACTTTCCGGTATACGTCGCCCCGTTGGCAGCTCTGATATCAATTTTTTTTTTTTAGAAACGTCAAAATAATCCCTAGATAGGCAAACCCAGGGGCGCTTAAAGGTTCTTTTCTCTCTTTACCCTCTTTAGGGGGCACTAGAGCTTGCAAAAGTGGTCACTCCAGGGGAGCTGACTATTGTCCAAGAGAAGACGCATTTCCATGTGAAAAACTCGATAGATCTCATTTTTCAAATTGAGAATTATACAAGAAGCTTGAGCATCAGGGGCTCAGGTGTCAGATCCTAAATTCCTTTAGGAACCGTCTAAATTTTACCCCTTTAGGGACCACTTATCCGTCCACGACAAGGTCCTTTTTTCCTCCTAAACTCTATAAGGACCATCTCAATTTTAGCCCTCTAGGGAGCACTATTTTGTCCCCTATAGGGTCTGTTTTTCCCTCAAACCCTTTAGAGACCACTCAAGCTTTAGAAGCTTATGGGGTCAGACCCTAAACCCCTATAGGAACCGTCTGAATTTTACCCCAGTAAGGGGCACTTTTTGGTCCCCGACAGGGGCCGAATCACTTAAAATTTACCCCTCTAGGGAGCACTATTTTGTCCCCCATAGTTTCCGCCCTAATCCCTATAGTGACCACTCAAGCTTTAGAGGCTTAAGGGTCAGACTATACAATCTTAAAGATACCATCAATTTTAGCCCTCTAGGGAGCACTATTTTTTCCCCTATAGGTGCCTTTTTTCCCTAGCCCTTCTAGTGACCACCCAAGTTATTATGACTCATAACTTTTTTGTATTTTTGGGATTTGAACAGATAAAAACAAAATATCTTTACGTCATATGGCAGGGGTAGAAGTGCCTGCGGTTGCGGGGCCAGTTCCAGGTACATGGGCGAACTTCTGTTCTCGAAAGTCGTCGACTCATTGTCGGCCATGAATAGTCCATTCAACTGAGTCGGAGGTCCTGAAATCACAGATTTTCAGGGGTTTTTTTCCGATGATTTCTTGAAACCTTTTTGTGGCCCCATGTTCAGGGCGCCAGGTTGGAGTAAAAATCGACCGCATTTTTGAAGTCGGACTTGCCCTTGACCCTGAAAAAGCCAGAATATAATAAAAAAATAAAAATGTGATTTTTTTGGGTGGCGTCGCTTGATGAATCAACTGTGGGTAAACTCGGCCCGTTAGTCATCGTTTTCGCTTATTTTTTTCTATTTTTAATGTCTCAGAACAATTTTTTTAACGACAAAAAAATGCATTCCGATCACGCAAAAAGTTCCATTTTGTCCAAAAAAAGTGCTCATTTTTTTGAAAAAAAGCAAAAATTGGTCATGCGCCTCTAATAAAAAAATTCTAAACAAAAAAAGAAACTTATGACGAAAAAAAGATTTCGAAAAAAAGTCAAAAAAATTTTACTCTTCACTCTGACGACTTTTTGCGGACCATGGATACAAGATTTTTGATTTAAAAAACAATGTTCTCAATAGAAAGGTAATTTTTTTCCCGATGTTAAATCAATAAAATAACGATTTTTTTCATAAATCCAAAGGACTAAATTTATCAAAACGACTATGGTAAATTTGAATATTAATGGCAGGTACCCAGAAAAAAATCGTACTTAAGCGAAAAACTTGAACATACCCCTGGAACATTCAGTACAGGCACGGAAGCATCGTGCAACAGGTAAAGCGGTATGGGCTGCGGTGGTTTCGGGGGGCTGATTTGTGCTCATTTCTGGAATAATTAAAAATAATTGGGGACAAGAAAAAGTCGCAATGAGAAGAAAAAAATTTTAAAAAAAGAAAAATTTTTTTCACCGGAAGTGGAATAATTTAATTCACAAAAAAACAAAAAAACTTTAATGGAAATTTGTGACAAAAAAACTGATAGGGAAGTATTTAACTGAATATAAATAATGAAAGAAATGAGAAAACAAACTAAAATAATAAAAATTCCCGAAAATGTCGTCGGATTTGAATTTATCCTGTGCATTGCCTCCCGCACAAAAATCACATACCGCGGTAAAATTTGAATTCAAATCAAAAAAATCGTTTTCTTGTTTTATATGTTTATTTTGCTTATATTGATCAACATATTCAAAGTTTATATGTGATTCTGCTTGTGAATAAATTGAAAGCAATAATTTTTTTACAAAAATTACGTCATTTTTCCCATAACTTCAAGGTTGGAAATTCAATTGTAATCCAATCTTTTTTCAGAAACGATCAATCATTCGAAAACCCGCTTCTCAGTGAGCGATTATTCTTCTTCGCCACGTTTTTTTCTTGGCAAAGATAAGCCATCTTTCGATAAAAAATCCGTGACAAGAACGTTTTTGACAAAAATGACAGTTAATTTTAATTTCTGTAAAATGGAAAAATATGTTGAGTTTTAGAAGAAGTCAATATAATTGCTTGAAAAAAATGCTTACAAAAAAAAATATAAAAATGAAAAAAATTTCAAGGAGCCAATAAGAAAAACTAAGATAAGAAACTGATAAAAAAACACGATAAGAGAAGAGAAAAAGATTTCTTAGATGGAAAAAATGTAGAATTCACTAAATTGTAATGTAAAATTGAAAATATGTCGTTTTCCTGTCGAAAACTTCCATATAAATGAGCGAAATCAGCAAAAAAGTTCAATTTCTGAAGAAAAAAAGATAAGAATCAATGAAAAATTTGGGTAAAAAATGATCTGAAAGTCGTAAATTCAAAAATAAGTTGTTTTTCGTGAAAAATATCACTTTTTCGAAGAGTTTCAGTTTGAATTCGGAAAAAAAATGAAATGGGCAAACATTGGCATCGTGCCAGGAGCGTAAGAAAAATGCGCGCCGAGGCTATTTTTGAACTTTTTGAGCTTGATCCTTTGATGGGGTTATTTTTAAAGCCTTGTAGAAGCATTTTGAGGTCAAAGTTTAACAGAAAAATTTGAAAATAAAAAAATTTTGGATGAAGTTAAGATCAATGCAAAAATCAGTGTAAGGAGGTGAAATGAATCAAGTTTTATTGGACCGTTCGGACAAAAATGTTAGGGGAAACCGCAGTAGGACGATAAGGAACGAGGCAACCTCACGGCGGAGAGTGGCCAGAGCGTTTCGATCGATTTATGTGCAGCGGCGGCAGCGGTTCGACCCGTCGGCCAATCAGCGACGCCGGCCACGCCCCGCCCCCATCTCTCCCCGCCGCAGCCCCTTTGTGTTTGTGTGTGCGTGTGTGTTGGGTAGACGCCGAAGTTGGGTCAAAAACTACCAGCCGGCTGGATTTCCCTCTATTTGTCTTGGAATTCCGAACCGTGAGCGGCTTCTTTTGATGACGTCAGATTGGAGAAAGGCGGTGGAATATCGTTTGATTCAAAAAGGCGTTGGCAAAAAAGACACAACTTGAAACTGTTATGAAAAGAAGTATTTTTGAAAACCGAAATTTTAAATCAGTCGAAGAAAAAACTGTTCCTCTTGCTTTTTAAGCGAGTTATGACGCCGAAAAACTTTCTTTTTGCAATTTTAAAGTTTAGTTAATTCATACCAACTTTGAGAAGTTATTACTACTCAGATCAAGGTGGTTCAGATGGAAAATCAGCCAAGGGATGTAAAATTCTCAAAATTTGCCCTTTTTTGAGGACTTGATGGAAGTTACGAAAATATTTTCCGTCTCAAAAATTTCCACTTCTTCTTGATCTTCAGATTTTTTGTGCCGTCTTCAAACCGAACCGCTTTCTTTTCAAAATTTTTCAAAAAAACCAATTATTTTATGAAAAGCTGACTTAGTGGGGGGGGTCATTTCACTTTGCGGTTGGGAATTTCCTAAAACTTGGCCAGAACGCTTCTTGATGTACCAGAAAAAGACCCTGAAAGTCTCAACTTGCAAAACTTCCTATTTTTCGAAAAATAATGACCTAAAGCCCCAAAAAGGCTAATTTTAATGATCCAAGCTGTCCTTTCTCAAAAACTCGCAGTTTGAGCATTTCGAACCTTCCAGGATTCTGATCTGGTACATCAAGGACCGTTCTGCCCAAATTTCAGGAATTTGCCAACTGTAAAGTGGAATGATCTTCCTTGTTAACCTTGTATTGCAATCTTCGAACCTGTTTTCTATTTTTAAAAGAATCCTTTAACAGAACCAATTATTTGATTGAAGCAAACTTAGAACAAAACTAGTAAGATTTGAAAAAACGTTTTCGATTTAGGACGCTTGAAAAGCTTAGATTAGCGGTTTTTGTCATAATTTTGATATTTTGTGGTCTTCGAAGCTTCATAAAAACGTTCCCTAGTAAGAAAAAAAAAGTGAGAAGGATTTCTGAACGAGACTTCGAAAAGCAGGTGAAACAGAGTTTATAGCCGATTCCGAACCTCGTCGCAAAGGTCTAGGAAAAAAGTTATCCTTGCTCAAAGTGCCTCTAAATCAAACACCTCTTCCGATACAGCTCATTTTTTTTTCTAAAAGTTTACAAGTTGAAATTTTATCTGCTGAATCATAGATTAAATGAAGAATTGATCCTCGGTTTGTTGAACAAAAAATGGCTCTTTAATCATCTTTTTTCTTTCTGCATTGGAAGTGAGCGTTCCGGAGATCAGCTTCTTCCCCCTGGAGGAGCTGCCCGCTTTTCCAGAGCTGGCGGGGTCGGATTAAATCTCAGACGAGAGACCGACCACTTAGGAGGTTGAAAGGAGATAATAATAATTTCAAAAAGAATCGCCATTTTTTTTCCAAGAAAAGGAAGATTCCAACTTTTGGTTAGAGGTTCAGCACCAGCTTGAAAATCTGCTGAACCCGAACCAAAAAAAAACTAACCATCATCGGAGATCGTTTCTGGAGAACTTGAAGAAAGGCGACTTTCCAAGTCAGTTGGTAGACGATCCGACATGGAGAAGCGAAGAATTTGTTCTGGAACTATCAGAATTGACTTTCTGGAAGCTTGAAGAGAAAGCATGAAGAGAAAAATGGGTCTGAATATAACGAACCAGATCAAACTACATATATGAGTATCAACAAAAATGAATAATTAAGTAATTTTGTTGGATCAAGGACAAAATTTAAAAAAATCCCAAATAAAGTGAAAAAATAAAAAATTCCAATTAAGGCTTCGATTGTGGAGAGTTGGGTTTCCAAAGGAAAATTATTTTCCGAAAAACTTTTTTTCAATCAAAAAGCTTGATTTTTCGGCTCCAAATTAAGTTTTGATCTTTCTAGGCTGGAGGAAAATTATTCAGGGCTTTAGTTTTTTTATTCCAATCAAACCTCCAAATAAATTCTCAAAAAGCGGATAAAGAAGAATTTCAAGTCACAATGTTCTGATAAGCATCTGAGGACCTCCGAAATTTTTGATATCCTTGTGATTTTTATGTCTTCAGACGGGTTTTTTTCATTTTCAGATCATCGAAAGAACCTCAAAAATGTCGATTAAAAAGGTTTTTAAAGGTTAAAAAAATAATGTTTTCGGGAATTGAGATGATTAGAAGAGGTTCTACAGAGTCTCAGAGTCCGAAACCAAAAATTATAAAAAGAAAAAGTTCCTGCTCTGATGGCTGGCAATTCCAGGTTCAAAAAAGTGAGCTCTTTGAGAATTTTGAAAGGGTCAGGAAATATTCGATTACAACGAATTTTAACTCAGATGGAAAATACTTAAAAGCATTCTGATTATGATTCAAAGCATTTTTTGAGTCCTTCTGATTTTCAGTCATTTAAGGCGGCTCGAAATTCTTACGCTATCAAAAAAAGCATTATCAAAAGCTTTCAGGCCTTTTAACCTCGCTGAAAAGAAAAAAAAAACGTTCAACTCTTTCAATATTGAAGTAAGGGTGCTCTACAGAAAATCTGAGCCAAATTTTAGCATTTTTTAGAAACTTGGGCAAAGTCAGAATGGTGGGTAATGGCCGCTAAAAGGTTCAAAAAAGGGCGCAGAAAGGCCGCAAAAAAGGGTGCAAAAAGGGTCCTTTTATTGAGCCTTTTATCGAGCCTTTTAATATCAGCCTTTCATTTTTCTGAGATATAAAAAGCTCGAAAAATGGTGGAAAAATGGAGAGGCAACAAAAATGGCGCAAAAAGGCAGCAAAAAGGAATATTTATATGCAGCCTTTTTCCACCATTTCCGACTTTGCCTCTGAAATTTTTTTGAAATGAAGAAAATACCTCATACGGCGACCTCGGTGAAGTGTCAAGAGCGGGAAATAATGAAATTATCGATAAGCCCTTGGGGTTGTTATCAGTTTCGACTCCGCTCTTGCTCCCCTATCGCCGTCAACCTTATTTTTCTTGGTTCCGATGCAAAATGGCGGATAATTACTCGACGACGTCGCCAGAACGTGTCTACCTTCGTATTTATGACTATGAAACAAAGGTCTTCAAAAATTTTTTTTGATGAAGCTTAAAAAATTAAGGAATTCTCCGGGCTCACGACCTACCATGGCCTCGTGCGGATTTACAATTCCAATACCTGGCCGTCGCGAATTTTCTGGTGTGTCGTGGTTCTTTGCTGCCTCTCACTTTTTATGATTCATGTGAGATTTATTGCCTATTTGGGATGAAAAATAGGATTTTTAGAGCGGCTATCTGTTGCTCGGATATCATTCCAAGCCGACCCTATTCCAAGTTAACACTATAGTGCCTGAGGAAGGTTTTTTTCGAAGTATTTTCGTATATTTCGATATTTTTGAGGAATTCTGTTCCCGGACGTCACGGTGTGTAACTACATGCCTGTTGTGATGGATAGAGTTCGAGGTTTGTGAAAAAATACTTGCGGCTTTTTTTTTCATGAACTTTGGAGTGGTCCTTATAAGGGCAACTCTCTAGGGACCACTTTACGATTCCCTGTAGGGGCCACTATAGCCTGCAAAAGCGGTATAGGGGTTTAAGACTTAAAAACGGTTTTTTTTTTCAATACAAAGTCGGAAGACTCCTATAGGGGCCACTCAAGCTTCAGGAGCTAAAATGTCAGCTTCTAAACCCCTATAGAGACCCCTTTTTCGGTCCTTAAAGAGGCTGTTTTTCCCCTAACCCCTAAAGGGATCTCTTTGGAATTTCTAAATGGAACCTTGTCTATGCGCCTCTAAACAGTCATCAAGAAAAAAATTTTTAAAAAAACAAAGAAAAAAGTTTGAAAAATAAAAATTCAAAAATCTTTAGTGGCCACTTTAGGGTCTTGAGGGCCACTGTAGAAGCCATAATGGTAGCTATTAAAAAGGGAACTACTATAGTGGTCACTAGGAGACAAATCGGCTTATACAAAGGGGTTTTCAGCGGCCACTTTAGGGTCTTGATGCCACTGTAGAAGCCATGATGGTAGCCATTAAAAAAACGGAACTACTATAGTGGTCACTGAGAGACAAAAGGCTTCTATAAAGGTGGTTTGAGTGGCCACTTTAGGGTCTTTATGGCCGTAATGATAGCCCTTCAAAAACCTATAGTGGTCACTAAGAGGCAAAATAGAGGCTTCTTCAGTGGCCACTTTAGGGCCTTGATGGTCACGGTAGAAGTCTAATTAGTAGCCATTAAAAAGAAAACTACTATAGGAGTCACTAAGAGGTGAAATAGTGGCTTTTGTAGAGCTGGTTTTAGTGGCCTCTTTAGGGTTTTGATGGCCACTGCAGGAGCCGTAATGGTAGCTATTAAAAAGGGAACCACAAAGGTGGTTTCAGTGGCCACTTTAGTGTCCTCTCAAGCAGTCCTTGAGGAGTCTCTTAAGTTGCCCTTAACATTTTTTAAATATATTTTTCAGCCTACAACATTTCAAATGACGTCTTGAGCTACGTCCTACATTCCTATTCTGATCAGGTGATAAAATGAAAATTTCTTTTCCTTAATAACTTTCATCAGGTAGATCTGGCCGAAGAGCAGCTCGATGAGAAACATGAGCAATACTTGGCCTATCGTGAGCAATATTTCGAGTCAATGGGGAAAGTTTTCGACGTGAGAACATTTATGAAGGACGTCGGGTGAGTTGGAAGCCTTTTTTCCATTTTTACAATTTGAGAATTTTCCAGGCCAAGATGCGAGGACCTAGTTTTGGGGTGCGCTTTTGGGGGCCGAATAATTCCGAAATGCTGTGAAAACGGTGTTGCTGAACTCACTGACGTTGGCCTTTGCATAAGGTACTTTTTCTTATTTTTAATCTGAAAAATTCAGAGTACTAATAGAAAAGTTTTCATTAGAAAAATGCGACTTTTTCTTTTTTTTTTTTTGATATTTGAAACATCAAAATTTTTTTTTCTTAGTCTCAATTTCTTTGTAAAAAACGCACTCTCCTCAATCTACACACTATTTCTCCTCTTTTAAGGTTCTCAAATATAGACTTTATCATCATAGCAAACGAAGCCTTCAAAAAATAAGCGTGAAAATTTCAAGTGGCCCCTTAAGTGCTCAGTTTCTTTCGAAAAGCAGAGGTTCACAGAAAACGTCGATTTAAGTTGTGAGAATGTTTTATGAATGCCAAAAATCCCAAAAAAAATTCCGAGTGGTCACTAGAGGATTCAGAAGACTTTTTACAATGCCAGAAGGATACAAACAGCTTCTTCCAAGCCCCTTGAGCGACTACTCTTGGAAGCTCTAGAGTGGTCTCTACAGGAGCAACCTTAGGGGCCCCTTACCAACCCCTTAAGGGGCTACTAGAGCTTGCAAAAGTGGTCCCTAAAGGAAAACTTCTGGTCGATAATTCTTATGAACTCTAATCGAAGAACATTTCCATGCGAAAAATTAAATGAAAGCGTTTTTTGAATGAATTTGAAAGACCCCTATAGGGTCCACTTGAGCTTTAGGGGCTCAGGGGTCGGACCCTAAACCCCTGTAGGACCAGCTTGATTTTACCCTTATAGGGATCACTATTTAGGCCCCTAGAGGGGTTATATTTTGCCCTAACCCCTATAGGGTCCACCTTGATTTCAGCCCTATAGAGGCCACTTTTCGGCTCCTAAGAGGATTTTTTTTTCGCCCTAACCCCTCCAGGGGCCATTCTGGAACTCCTAAGCTTGACCCCTTCCGAACGTTTCCTCGGCCCTCCCTTAAGTGATCACTCAATAACGCCGTTCCCATTTATCAAATCTGTCAACCGGAAAACTCTTGGCAGTCACCCAAACTCACAGCCCAGAGAGAGAGAGAGAGAGAGAGAGGGAAAAGATGGAGAACAAAAAAGTGTAAAATTTGTCTGGTCGTCTCGCCGACGTTCCCATGCTCTCTCGCCGTTTGCACTTTTTGGCGCCCAAACGTTTTGCGATGGGGGAAGAATTGTACAACTTCTGACGGAAAAGGGGGACCTTCTTTTTGATTTCTTTAGGTTTCCAAACAAAGGCGGGAAGCGACGGCAATGGTTCAGTGGCAGCGGTTTCGGCTGGGAATTCGCCCTAGATGGCAAGTATGACAGTGGGAATGAATGTGAGTTTGTTGATAATGAAGCAGAAAAAAAGAAAAAAGTTCAGGAAAAAAATGTTGAAAAACAATTCGAAAAAAATGTTGATGCGAAAAATTGACTTGAAATGAGAGTTCTAGTTACATTTTTAGCCAATTTGAGACTCTATAAACTCAAATTTTGACTAGATTAAAATGAATATTGAGAAAAAAATCATCCTAACCAATAAAGTTAACGTAAAAAATCGACCCTAATTTTCGAGTTCTTGAGGAAAAATTTGAACTTTACTCGAACTCGATCTTCAACCCCGTAATGAAATTCAAGCAACCACCGGAAAAAAATCTACTTTTTAAAAACTATTTTTTTCGCAGAAACAAGGCTTTAGATATGAATTTTTTTCTTGAAATTTAAAAACTAACCCTACTTTAGAACTGATTTTACTATTGACAAGGGCAGTGAAAAAAATATAAAAAAAGTGAGAAAAATCAACTGAGAATTTTTCTAGAACGTTCTGATTCCAATAAAGAAAGGATTGAGTCTCATCTATTATTTTTATTCAAATTATGAGGCTTCAAAATTGGCTTATCATGAAAAAGAGGTTTTTGGGTTCTTTTAGGGTGTTATGATTAGACTAACTGGAAATAGTCTCACTTATTTTGGCTGAAAAATCGATTTTTTTCTGAAGTACGTCTCATTAACGATTTTTTTCGAATTTTATAATTCTAAATTTTTCAAGCACTTTCAAAGCTTCTAATTCCGCAATCTTCTGCCGTGATAAAATTCATTCCGCGATATTCAATTATCTCTGACTCAAACTTCAATTGTCTTTTGCACTCTCCAACGGATATTTCAAATTTCACAAAGTTCAATTTTGAACCGCAAATCCTACCCCTTTTCTTCCAAAAAATGATACAGTCGACCTGCCCCCGACCTTCGCCGACTTTGGCTTCCGCGTCTTGATCCACGAAGCAGGCAAAAGTCCGCCGCTTCTCAACAGGGCCCTGGCCGTACCTCCGAACTCTGTCCTTCACGCTTCCATACAAACCAGGAATGTCAGGTGTTTTTTTCCATTTTTTGAAAGAAATTGGAAAATTTTCAGATTTCTCTACTGGAAAAGGGCAACTGGGGGATGTGTCAGAGGTATTGGGATGAGGGAATTCACGGAAAACGGTTGATACATCTGAATGTGCGTATACTGGACTTCAATATGGTTAAATAAGTGAAAAAACCAGAAAAATCGAAAAACCGGCTTTCAAATCTCAACGCAACTTGTTTTTTTCCTCCGAAAAAAATCATGAATTTTTAACTCGATTGTCAACCTAACTTCATTGGCAAGTTCATGAAGCCATTTTTCAGTTAAAATTTTTCGTTATTCCCATTTTTCATCTGAAATTTTTGGTCCTAATAATCTCAAAAATCCTTCCCAATAAATATATTTTTCCAATAAATTTTCAAGTAAACTGGTTTGAACTTTTTAAACCTCAATTCAAAAAGTTTAATACTAACCTATCATACTCTTTCCAGTTTTTAAAATGGAAGTTTAAACAAAACTGGCTATTTTTTTCGGAGGAATGGTTGCTCCATTGATAAATTGAAAAAAACTTAACGTTCCAGTGTGATTTTTTTGAAGTTATTGGATTTTGTCAGTGGAGCAGACTTGTTTCAAAAATATTTTTCGACGGGTTTTTGGAAAAATTTCGGGGTCCATCACTTTTTTTCTCATTTTTCTAATTTTTTTCCACTGAAATTTAAGTATCACTTTTTCATTATCCGTGCAATCCAATAAATCAAAAACATTTATTTTATTTTATAAGTTTTTGAAGAATAATTTTTTGAGATCGATTACTTTTCCTACTCAACTTCCCCAAAAATCAGTACTTTCCAACATTTGTTTCTCTAAAATCCTATTTTTTCAGTACACCAGCCATCACTGCGAGCAAAACTGTCAACTGCAACGAGCCTTGGAATCTTGCCAATGCTACCCACTCCAATTGATCCCAAACTTGGCGTTTCCCCTAGCGTCGGAGCGAATTTGCACCCCGGTGCAGTACAAAAATTGCAGCGCCAAGTTGGAAGGTTTTTCGATTTCTACTCGGACCGGGGCATTTCTAGTGACCACTTTAGTAGCGTCAGGACTCTTAAGTGATCCCTGGAATCGCTCAGATGTCTGGTTTTCGTATTTGAGGTCCGAATTGAAAAAGAGAAGCTTAGAATATGAGCAAACGAGCTGCGGATGTGATACGGAATGCGATTTGTTGGAGTTTGACGTCACGACCAGTTATTCGGATATGGCGAGATTTGCCGCCACCAAATTCAAGCTCTCCATGGATTATGTCAGGTATCCTTTGAGATATGGGAAAAGATCAAGGAGGCCTCAATATTGATGTAGAGTTTTCTTAGTATAAAAATTGAGCTGCTGGCAGTGGAAGCTAAAAATATTCACCAGAATACTATCTAGAGAGCCTCAACTTGCGAAAATTTTTTTAATAAAGGATGCCTCAACGCCCAAAAAAAGCCAAAGCCAGCCGCTGAAAAACTAAAAATCTCTTTTTTTTTCAAAAAATCAGGAAGCTCTGCAGGTTAAGGTTGTCTTCAACATCAAAGCGCATTAAAAAAACTTACTTTTGATAAAAATATTCAACTTCAATTTTGTGCAGTTCGTAGGTCTATATGGCGGAAAACCAACGCAAAAATTCCATCCAAGCTCTGTTTTTAATTATTCGGATGTGTTCCAAAATCCTTTTTACGTTTTCAAAAAATCCAAGAATTTTGTGACCCTAGAACACTCTTAAAGCGCCAGAAAGCTCTTTAGAGGCCATGATGGAAAAAAATAAGATCTTCCTAAGAAAAAAATACTTATTTTCGTTTTTCCACAAAAAAACGGCTTTGTAAAGATCAATAGAAAAAAATGGAAAAACAGAAAAATTTTTTTGTGGCAATCTGTCGAAAAAAATTACGAGAACTCTCAAAAAAGATTTTGTAAAGGTCAGGGAAAAAATATCAGAAAAAAATAATAATTTTTCTAGAAAGAATGTCGCGATGGCAAGTGTGTTCATGCAAACGGTGGCGTATGATCGTCACGAACAGCAGAAACAACTGCAGACAGCAGACCTGCTTTCGAACATCGCCGGCAGCATGGGCCTCTTCTTGGGAATGAGCACGGTTATTTTTTTTCTGACTTTTGAGGATCATCTTGAAAAGACCATGAAAAAAAAACTGGCCAGATATAGTCCGTTTTCTTGAAAAGGCAGGACTTTTCTGCGCCCTTCTTATCTCTCGATGTCTCTCTCATTTTCAAGTGCTTTTTCCATGTTTCTCTGACCTCGCCGGTGAGGGACCACAGAGACGCAGACACGCGAAAAAGCGGCGGATGAACTATAACTCTTTGAAGGTCTCAGGATGCAGAACCGCCTAGTTTTTGAGGAATAAGAGGCCAAAGCTTCAAAATAGTCTTTTTTACCGGTTTTTCCTGGTTTTCTTTATTTTCGAGGTCTCTTTTCTCAAGAACTAAGAGCAGGTTGAAACTATGTTCGGGCCAATTTTTGGAAAAAACCCAAATCATTAAGTGAAATGAGCTTCCTAGTTAGAAAATTGAGAAATTTGCAAGAAAAAAATTGCAGCGTCAGCCCATAAATAAGAGTTTTTAAAGGCGCATACTCTATTACTTAAGAGAGGTCTTGACGGGAAAATCATAATTATTGCTCTAGGAAGCTTCTTTCGGTCTCAAAAAGCTGTTATGATTGAACTATTCATGATGAAGTTTGAACAAAATCGAAAAATGTCAAAAATTTGATAAATTTGATCTCCTTTTCCAACACAAAATGTTTCTTTCCTGACTTTGAAAATTTTCGAAATTTGCTCTTCGAAGCCAAAATCCCTGATTCAGTTTGGCGATATCTGGAGAGCAATAACAATATATTTTTTGTTCTAGCATCCGAATGCTGTTAAATTTCCAGGTAACTCTTCTGGAGATCTTCATCTACCTGTTCAAATCAGTGTGGGGTACGGTGAATTCGACACGCCAACGTCAGTTCATGGAAGCTGTTGCTGAGGTTTTTATATTCAAAAATTGGATCATTATTATAAAATAAATGTTTTTCAGGAAGAGCGAGAACGTCAACAGAGCATAGTGATTGTCAGAGACGACGAGGAAGCGGAAGAGGTTTTTGAAAAATCGGCTGTACCTTTTTTTAAAAAAATGTACTTAGGAGAAAAAAATACATAAATCACCAAGAAAAGATCCAAAAATTAACTAAAAATAGTCCCAAAAAAACCAGAAACGGCCCTATTAAGAGAAATATTTATGACGTTTTCATTGGACAAAAAAATCTTGTTCCGAAAAATTAGTACAGGTAAAAAATTTTGGTAAAGAAGGATGAAAACCGAAAAATCGAAAAAATCAGGAGAAGAAAGTTGAACTAAAGAAAGCAGAGCTGCTGTCGGGGCGGCCCGCTGTTCGGAGCAGTCGCCCTGGGGTGCCCTGCCCCGCTGAGGAGATAAGTTCAAATGAAGTACAAGGGAAAGAATCCGCAGAGAAACAGCTAATAAAAAATCTATTGGTGGAAGAGAATGAAAAATAAATTTATATCATTGAGTAACTGTGGAGAAATCTTCTAACAGTGTGACGGATTCGGGGCAGGGGGCAGCTCTGAAAGAAAGTACACGCAAAATTCAAAAAAATGTAGTCTCAGAGTAAAAAAATCCTTTGAAAAAAACAGCTGTCACTATTTTTCAGGCTGTAGAAATCCCGAAAATTTGTCCAAAAAGCTCTTTTCAAACAAATTTTCTAAATGTCTCAAACTCGAAAAATTATGAATTTTTTCCAAAGCTCGAGCTTGTGCGCTCCACTGAGAATCGAAAATTCCTGTAGCATTTTCAAGATATTTTTTATGCTCAGCTGGTTCTAGCGGCTACATTTCTTGTCCTGACCTCCATAAACTTACAAACTTTTTTTCCAAAGCTTTCTTGCTTCATTGAAAATATGGAAATCATGTCTCAGGCATTGGTATCGCTCGGACGCTTCTGGCCGATTCTAGGGATCACTTAAGAATGCTGAGGCTACTAAAGTGGTCACTAGAAATGCCCTGTAATTTAATTCCTGTTTTTTTGTATTAGGTTCTTCAAAGCTGATTTTGGCTGCTGATTTTTTTGTCCTTATTGATTTTTGAAGCTTGAGCATGTGAGCTCCGTTGAGATTATGGTCTACTCAACAATTTTCAGGGAATTCCCGACAGGCCAACCGGCAAGAAGCATTCCTCATCGATTCACATCCATTTGGATCGCAGGAATAGTCACATGGTTAATTAGGCCTAATTAATTAGGTTCTATAATTGAAAATATTAAGGCTCTCGGAAATGAATTATACGGTGGTCAACGAGGATCGCTTGGCATGGCCACGCCTTTGCTTTCGCCTCTTTCCCATCATAGGTAAACGAAAAATTAATACTCGGAATCCTCAGAAAAGAATAGATTCAAGTTCATAAATTCAAAAATGAAAGAAAAATTAATTGAAAGTACATTTTTGAGAAAGTTCTGAAAAAGCTGAACCTCCAAGTCAAAATTAAAAAATCCTTTTTCACCTTCATTGACAAAGTCAGGAGTAACGGGTGCAAAATGGCAGCTAAAATGGTTCCGTTTTGCGGCCTTTATTGAGCCTTTTTTTTTGTGGGCTAAAAAGCCTCAGGGGAAAAAGGAGAGGCCATTGATCATTTTATTACTGTAGCACATTTTGGTTCATACACAGTCACTGGTAAAGATTTTTCTCAATTCAAAAAATTCTGTGTTTCTCAAAAGGGTTCAAAAAGGGTGGATGAAGGCCGATGAAAGGACGGAAAGGCAGTAAAAAGGAAACCGTTGCCATTCGTTTAGAAGAAATTAATAAACCTTTTGATCCAAAACGGACCCTCAAAGGACCCTTCCGACTTTGCCCAAGCTTTAGGAAGATAAATCGTACCCGACTTCTTTAAGAGAAAAGGAGAAGAGAAGCAATAAAAATGATATTCCGCTAGGAACTAGGGTAATTTCTTTTTCAACTGATTCTCAGAACGTTTTTGAACGTATCGACATCCAGAAAATATTAGCAGATAATCGCGAAAAAAATCAAAAAACAGTACATATGTATTCACAACAACGTATTCATTCCTGGTAACGGCTTATACTTTTTTTCTCGAATAGTCGATCCTTCTCGAATTGAAAGGCGAGATGGGTATGTTAGCAAAGGGCGACGCGTTGCGTACGCGTCGCGGCTTTTGGCGGGAAACTTGGATTTGAACGCGAGCCATGATTTTTCATTTTTTTCGACAGTTTTTTTCAATAATTTTTTTGATTCTTTATGATTTTGATAAAGTGTAATTAAGCGAATAAAAAGTATAAAATGATATAAAAAAACTCACTTTTTTTCGATTTTTTTACATAATTGCATTTTAACCGCGAGCTCCCTCGCCAAAAAGCCGCGTCGCGCACGCAACGCGTCCCCCTCACGTCTTTCAAGTGAGAAAAGTTTAACTATACTCTCACAGTTGATTATAAGGTGTCAGAGAAAGCAAAAATACACAGAAAAATTAAGTTATTCATAATATATTTCGCGTCAAGACCTTCATGCAAATTTCTAGCTTAGTTTTTTTCTTAAAGATTATCCCTGTAGATTTTCAATAAATCAGGAGTTTTTTGGGAAGTATATCAATTTATTCTCTCTGTAGTAGTCGTGGGAAGGTTTGAAATAGCCCATAACGAAATTATACCAGTTTTGGCAAAGTTTTTAATTTTTGGGGCATAAAACCTCAATGCTTCAAGAAACCTCAAAAAGAACTTTTCCAACAAGCTATGAGTCGCGGGATTTTTAAAGGAACATCAGTAGCTGTTTATACGAATATCAGAACGAAACGATTTTTTCAATCCTGAATTTTATCATTTTCTGCGCCTTTAGTGCCTTCTCTGTGATTCTGAGCCATCTAGAAGTCACTTAAGGGACTTTATTAGTTATAAAAACGTTCAGGACTGTTCCTAAACCACTCAACATAGAGGACGAAAGCTCTTCTCAATTCTACTTTTAGCCATTTTCTGAGCCATCAATGCCTCCTATGCGGTTCTTAACCCTTCAGGGATCACTTAAGGGGTCTTAACAGTTAAGAACACGATCAGGACTGTACTAAAACTACTGGAAAAAAAGCTTTTTTCAATTTACTCAGCTTTTGGCTAATTCCTGGGCACTCAATGACTTTTTTGTGGTTCTGAGCCATCTAGAGGTCACTTAAGGGGTCTTGGCAGTTAGGAACAGACTCACTACTGGCCTCATACCAAAACTATACCTAAACTACTCAAAATAGAGAGACGGAAGCTTTTTTTAATTCTACTTTTGGCCATTTTCTGAGCCCTCAGTGTGTCCTCTAAGATCCTGAACTCTCAGGGATCACTTAAGGGACCTTATTAATTATGAACACGCTCAGGAGTGTACCAAAACTACGAAATCCAAATTCTCTACTCATTCAGAAAATCGATGGGTCAAATCCTACGCCGGAGCTCCCAAGCAGCGCTGGAAGGTCCGAGCGGCGACATTTTGCCGCCAACCGCTTTGAGAAGGAAAAGCACGGTAGCACCGCCGACGTTCAGAAAGTATAGCCCCATTACGAAAATCGTCCGCACTTTACAAATCGATTTAGAACATCGATGACTCACCGGGCGAGCGTCGTTGAGGAAAATATGACTCTTCTGTCGGTGCCACGTCACGCCGCAAGAAGGAAGTCTTCGGCGGCCTTCCGAGACAATTTGATTTGAAATCTCAATAAAAATCGATTTTTCGTGGATTCTACAAAAATATAGGCATTTTTCTTGTTTTCAAACGTCGCGTAGCTGGTTCGTTTTTGCGCCAGAATTATTGAAACACGGGAAATTGGTGGAAATAATCATCATTTTTGACAAAACTTAGAATTTTCAGTGAGTTATCCCTATAGGTTAGGGATAACAGCTCTTATAAGGGTCGAGTGATCCCTCTAGGATACAAAATGAAGGTATCCCTATAGGATTTAGGTTTGACCACTAGTCTCTCAAAGCTTGGCGGTCCCTTTATATAAGGTCTATCAATTTTTTCGAAAAGCTCATTTATTCAGTTTTTCGCATAGAGTTAGGGACCGCAAGCCATTTCTTCAGAACGATTCAAAAATATGTTTTTTGGCATTGTTCGATAGAGGAGACTGTCCATTTTCTATAATCCGTTTAGTTTTGAAAAAGCCCACTAAGAAAAAAGTTATGCCAAAACTAACGCAAGGCGTACAACTGAGGCAAAATTTCACGGTTTACCTAAGCTGCTACACGCTTTCTTTTTAAATGTTTTTTCGCGTTTCTGGACCGTTTTTAACCGGTTTTCTGTTCTGAGAGATTGTCTGAACTGAGCCTCATGTTTTGGTATGAATCTTTGTACAATCTCATAAGAATTTTTGATAAATATCAAAACTACCTAGAAAAAAGGTCAAAGGACAATTTTATTTTCTTTTTTCTACTCAGAAAATTATTATCATCTGATTTGAGAAAGAAGAAATGAAATAAATGTTATTTCGAAATAAACAGGAAAAGTGCAATTTGACTTCGAAAACGTTCTGCGATATTTAAAGGCGCATCGGTGTGTTTGACGCATACACAGCTACGAATGCTTTTTGCACGAATTTTAAAATTTCAAAAAATTGCCATTTTTTCTGAGGTTAAAGCCGTTATTTTTTTCGCGTCGATCGATTTTTCAATTTTTTCATTGATAGAGTTTTGAACGCTTTTTTTCATTTCTACTCAAAAATAAAGAAAGTGTTAATGTATAACATACTTAAAATTTAGAGCCTCCTCACTTGCTTCCTTTCTGAAACGCACGATTTTGTGAAACTTTGTCAGTTTTTTTCGTGTTAAATCTTACTTTTCGCTTATTATTTTTTGAAAAATACATAGTTTTTTAAAAGTATTCAGTCTTGTAGAGCGTTGTCGATTGGCATAGATTAACAGAAATAGTTCATTTTAAAGTGGGACTTTAGTTAGTATAAACGCCTAAAACCGTTTTTGCAACAAAAAATTGTCATTTTGGTGTATGTGAAGGTGGGCTTTTGCCCTACAGAGTTCATGAAAGTAATCGGCTACCATTTTTCCCTATAAGGGCCACTAAATAAAACCCTATAGGGACCACTTTTGCAAGCTTCAGTGGTCCCTAGATAGGACCCTCCAAGGGCCTCTGGAGTCTCAGGAAGTTTTGATTGATATAAGTATAGGGAACTTTCAGAGGTGTTTTAAGACCATTCCATTCATTTTTCAAAGCGATTCGAAAAATAGTTTTATCGTACAAAGAGTAAGTGAAAGAGCCACAAAGAAAATGCAACACGAAATAAAAATTACAAGTATCAATCAAACAAGTTGGGCGGGAGCGCGATAGGGATAGGCGCCGCCGGCGTAGCCGACCGGATAGCCATTCCCGACGCGGCTGACGTAGGTGGTCTGGACGCCGCCGCCGGGGTAATACGGGTTGCCGCTGTTGACCGTGGAGACCGAGGAGACTGAGGAGACGGACGAGCCGTAGGGCTGAGGGCCGCCGAAGAGGGAGATGCCGATTTGTGGGGCTCGGAGTGGCTCGTTGAGGTCTTCTGGTTTCTTCTCGATGTTCTTGTCCTCTTGGGTAGTCTTGGCGGCTTCTGGGTTGGCTTCGAGGTTGTTGGTCTTGTCGGCAGTCTTGGTGAGGTCTTCAGGCTTCTTCTTGGGGAGTTCCTGGAGCTTTTCGTCACTCGTGGCGGCATCTGGGTTCCTAATTTCTTCCGCGGTGTTGCTCAGCGCCTCAGGCTTCTCCTCAGAAGTCTTGGGAAGTTCCTGGAGCTTTCCGTCAGTCGTGGCGGCGTTGGGCTTGGCTTCCAAGTTGTTGGTCTTACCGGCAGTCTTGGTGAGGTGTTCAGGCTTCTTCTCTTGCTCAGAAGTCTTGGGAAGTTCCTGGAGCTTTTCTTCAGTCGTGGCGGCGTTGGGCTTAGCTTCAGAGTTCTTCGACTCTTCCTCGGTCTTGATAAGGCTTTCAGGCCTCTTCTTTTGCTCAGAAGTCTTGATCAGCTTCTCAGACTCATTTCCAGTCTCGGCCTTCTTCTCAATGTTCTCCTTCACGTCAGAAGTCTTCTCAGACCCGTTTCCAGTCGTGGCACCGTCTCCAAGGTTGTTAGTATTCTTCTCCAGCTCCTTGACCTCCTCAGCCGCCGCCCGGAGCTTCTCGATTGGACAAACGGCCAACAGTTCCTTGTCCCCTGTGTCAGTCGGCTGGATCTGCTTCTCGGCGTTCTCCTCCTTGAATCCCTCGGCGAACTCTTGCTTGACCTCTGCCGGAGCGGCGAACGAGTCGCTGGGCGCATTTGGAATGGCTCGGAGAGTCTGCTGCTGGCCGCTGCCCTCTTCCGCCTCCTCGCCGCTGCCTTCGCCGCAAAGAGAGCCCGAGTCGACGCCGCTGCTGACAGCGCCGCTTGTGTAAGACCCGCCGCGGGTCTCGAAAATTAATGAATGTGCATTGTTCATCTCCTTTCGCTTCTCCCTGAAATGAATCAGGTTGGATGTTGGCAGCGAAAAATATTGTTAAGGGGCCTGATCAAAAATTAAAAGATGGCCTACTTTTTAAATAGCTCAAATTTATGAGCGTGGAAAATCTTTTTCTGAATAAAAATATTGTTTTATTTTTTACAAGGAAATAAAGGACCTAACCAGGTGAGGAAAATCCGTGAAAAATTTTTAAAAAGGTTATTTTTTTCTATCTTTCAAAAGATTGTTCCCTGTTTTTCTGTCCCAAATTCCAGTTCTTGGAAAAATCTTTTCATCAATTTTGTTCTTGCTGGAAAATGCAAAAACTCTAAACAGCATCTAATTTTTACTTTCGAAACTCAACAACTTTCCTATTTTTGTCAATAAAACCGCATTTCCCCGAAAACTAAAAACTAACTCAGGAATCCTTTCGATGAAGAACTTCTGCTGGGTTCCCGTGATGACGTATCCTTGGAAAATGCCATTTTCCATCGAGCCATCGATAGTCGAGTTCGATTCGCCTGCAATGATATGCACGTCGTAGGAGTCATTGGCAACCGCATGACTGCTTGGCGCAATGGTAGCGCGTTCGACTCCAGATCGAAAGGTTGGGCGTTCGATCCGCTCAGTGGTCAAAAGCTTTTTGCCATTTTTCTTTGGGTGGTTTTGCTTATTTGGTGTATTTGAACGCCTGATTTTTTCAAAACGAACCATTGAGGTGGCCTTGGAAGAGCAGGATTTCACGGGAGTTCTTGACAATTGTAGTTGCGCCGCTTCCTTCGACGATTCCGGCAGTTTCTTCATTTCCCAAGTTGACAAATGTCCAGTCGGTGCGGCAGGACGGCTTCAGTCTCATTGGGAATGAGCTGAAAATTGAAAAATGATTTTTTTTTATTTTTTTATCAAATTTTACCGTTTATAAGCAGCAAAATCGATGGAAACGGGGCTTTTCATGTTCTTGCACACGACCTTTCCATCGCTCTTGGTGATCTGAAAAATTATATAAAAAAAATACATAGATAATGGATTCACCTTTTTCAGGGACAATCCACTTCGATCGGCTTGTAATCCAGGAGTTCATAGGTTTGAAGGCCTTCGATTTGAGGCCTTGAGTCGGCTGAAAATAGATAAATTGAGATGGAGACAATCAAAAAAAAATTTGCTTTTTCAGAGAATTTAGGACAACATTTTCAGTAAAAAGGAAAAAAAAACAAACCAAGATGAAGAAGAGCCAAGAAAGAGGCACAGGCCAGGAGTCGGAACATGCTCGCGAGGCCAACAAGCAACCGAATGAGGATTTTTGGGACGGTCCGAGCCCTCCTCGGCTTGGGCCACGCCCAACTCCCGAGCCGACGGCAAATGATCGAAAACCAACAACGCCAACCACATGATTTATCGTCGCCTCGTTAGCACCTAAATAAGGGATTTGGGCCGATAATTATCATCATTTACGGTTGCATCATTCAGAGTAAAGGTAATAAATTCATCGTCCTGGAATGTTTCGATGCTCTTCTTCATAGTTTTGAATTATGGTCAGTACAAAAAAAAAGCCTAAAATTCTAGAAATCGATTTTTTACATGATCAGGAAGTACTTTTAGTTATTTCGAGCTCAAAAGAACTTTACTGAGGTACAAAAACATCCCATGGCCTGAAATAAAACAATAAGGTTATTTTTTCTCGACACTTTTAAATATTCGTCAATCTTTTTTTGAAAAACTTCAGCAAGGTTCTTCCGAAAAACTTTTCTAAAAGCACCTGAAGATCCCAGAGAAAGAAAAATAAGCTAAGCCATTTATTCAATCCAAATTTCTACTTCTCGTTGGCCTTTGTTCCATAAAAAATAGGCTTGCCTTTGATCAATACACCTGTTCTGAATTTTAATCAAACAAAGTTTATAACTTCAATCAGAATAAATTTAAAAAAATTGGCCAGTAGCTTAAATGAAAATCTACGAAAGCAAAATAAATCAAGTTCATCCCTAGAAAAATTTTTCTTCTTAGTTTGAACTTCGGAAAGAAACGTTTAGAATAAACTGAAATCAAAAATTTAAAAAGTAAAAAATATTTGAATTTTTGTTCCACGGAAGTTCAAATTTTGACAATTTCTGTATCTTTTTTTCAACCGCAAACACCGAGTTGCCAGCCTTGCGGTGAACGCACGTGAAATACGCAAAAAATAAAAAAATAAATTATTATTTTTTTGCGAATTTTTTTCTTTTTATGGAGAAAGTAGCTTCAAAAAAATTACAAAGGATCGCAAGTTCAAGGAAAAAAATAAAAAAATCATAACAAACACAATAAAACGTCTTTATTAAATTGGACAAGCGAACAATTAGTACAATTGCGATAAATTAATATAGAAAACGGGTGGTTGATTGCATGTTCAAGGTGTGTAGCTCTGCCGGAGGAAATTTGAAAGTTTTTTTTTGCTCAGTTGTACGCGGGGCGGATCACAAAGTTGTATAGTGGTGATGGGCCGGACCGCTTTCCAAGGCCCATTCCTGAAGAAGAAGTTAGTTTTCATTCACTTGATCATTTTTCTTTTTTCATATTGTGTTGTCAATTCTCTGCGGTCTTTTTTTTCTCACTAGAGACATGAAAATAGCACGTAAACATGGGAAGGTGCAGAAAAAGATTTTTATTTGAAAACAATTTTTGAAAATTGGTGGAAACTTTTCATTTTCAAAGCTGATTTTTCCTTTCTCATAAGTGTTCCAAAAACTAATACATCAGTGAAATTTCAAGAAGAAAGGTCTTGGAACGACAAGCTAAAAGCTACAGTAACCTAAACATTTTGTGAAAGCTTAAAAAAAAATGCTTTATAACTGTTCATTGCTGGATATTCTAAAAGGCCAGATAATAATTGATAAAAGCCTCTCTTTTCGTTTCGAGACCTTTATGCTCATTCTCTCCTATAGTCCGTTTGTCGCAATTTGACACTTTTCCGCATCTCTGCGTCTGTCTGTTCCCTCGCCGGCGGGGTCAGAGAAACATGCAGATAGCACGTAAACATGAGAGGGTCGTCGAGAGACGAGGAGGGCGCAGAGAAAAAGCCTTTTCCCGGAGTATACCTCCAAGAGTGTCGAAACTGGAAAGTGCGGCTCTTTTGTCGCCGATGACGTCAGACCGTTTGCCGAGGCCCATGCCGCCTAACGTATCGAAACCAGAGAAACGTTTTCCTAAGCCTGGAAAAACATAGTTATTGGTTTTTTTTTGATCTGACCCATTCCGCCAAGCGTATCGAATCCCGACAGTTGCGATCGCTTCCCGAGGCCTGAAAAAAAAAAATGCTATTAAAGGAATTTTTAGATGCCGCGAAATTCAAAAAGCCGTCAGAGAAAGAAAAAGATAACTAAATTTCAGAGAGCCAGAGTCGCTTAGAACTAATAGAATAGTCGGTAATCTTTGAGGGATCCCTAACGTAAAGCTTTAGTGATCCCTTAAGGACCGAATATTATAGGTTTTGGTGGCTACTCAAGAGGCTACTTGAAAAGGACGCTAGGGTGGCCACTTCAATAGTTCTTTTAACCAGTAAGCGAAGGTAATTGAAGTTTCTAGTGATCTAGTAACACTCAAAATTCCAAGACACCACCCTTATAACCCCAATTTTTTCCTCCATATCTCACCCATGCCGCCGAGGGTGTCGAAGGCGTAGATCTGGGACCGTTTTCCGAGTCCCATGCCGCCCAAAGTGTCGAACGAGGACAGGTCGGCCCGTTTCGACGACTCCACGCCGTTCACTTCTGCTAACTCTGCCTGAAAATTTCCATTTATCGTGAAGTTTGGAGGATTCGACTTAGAACTCGAAACGAATAAGAGTTCCCTTGAACTGATTTTCTTTTTTTGTATTTTTTTAAAAATTTTAAACCTAACCTACACAATCTACCTATGCTCCTTTAACAAGAGACCTGAATTTTCAAAGTGGGAAGTCCAGGTTTGACCCCCTTTTTTTGTGAAACGGGAGCTTTGAATATCTCCAAAAATTGTATTTTTTTGTGAAAAGATCGATCAAGATCGATCAAAAGATCGGGAAGAGGCTTGAAAAAAGAGAAAAATGCGATTTTTGGTGTTATTAATTTACAAAAATGTATTTTCGCAGGTTTGAGGAACTTCAAATCCGGATTTTAAAGATTTTTGGACAGTTATCCAAGCTGTAAGTCAAGTATAGCTCCTCCAAAGCCCAGAAACTTCTCTTTTCGTCCCAAAACCCTTTACTAGCCCCACCTATGCCCCTTTAATAACTTGCCGGAAAACCAACCCTGACAAAAAACTGAGCGATGCAGACGACGGACAGCAACGGCAGGATCATCACTGTCGCTCCAAGCGTCGATTTCCAATTTTGTTACCTAGAATTTCGTTTTAGGACTCAGAAAAAAACGGAAAGTCAAAAAAGGTTGGTACGAAGGATGGCGAGGGCGTTTTTTTGTTGGAATTGGGGGATGGATTCCGGTCCATTCAACGGGCCGAATCGCGCATTTCCGAGCACGGTGGGAGCCTCGTGAGAGGAAAATTCAAGAAGAAGAGGACCCAACCAAATTACTCGGAAATTCCGACGCCGCAGTCAGTCAGGAATTGGAAGAATTTCCGAGCAAATTGGGGGGTTTTGTATTTTATTTCGAGCGCCGATTTTGCGTGGGCTGGATATACTATAGTTCGGCATTGCGAAGAGCGGGGGGTACTGTAGGATTCGCTACAAGACTCCTTCTTTTTGGTTTTGGGCAGTTTTTCGATTAATCCCGACAAAATGGGTCTACTTCATTCAACTGAAAGACCTTGATGGAAGTAGAAAGGCAACTGTTGCGAGTTAATCCATTTCAAATGCGACCAATTTTTTTCTTTACGCAATATTTTTTTGAGTGGTCCGACCGCAGAGAAAAGTCGGTTACACTTAAAAAAAAATCTGCTTAGAAAATTACTTGCCAGTTTAAAGGTGCGTCAGGTACTGTAGAATTCGCTACAAGACCCTTTTTCCAGTCTTGCGGAGTTTATAAATACGACAAAATCGGCCTGTTCGGTTCGAAATGAAAATTATATGAAACTATCTTCTCAATTCGATGTTTCATTATGAAATTTACAATGAAAATGTTTTAGGCTTGCTTTTTTTCAAGCTGAAGTGAAAATTCAAAAACTTTTGATTACAGAAAAATCAATCCGTTATACATTAAAAATCTTAATTTCCGCCGGAGAAAGTTTTAATTTTGTCCTCCAATTTCAATTCACGACCTTTAAAACTACAACTGAAATGTCCTTCAGAAAAAATAACGTCGAACAAAGAATTAATCAAAAGGAGAAGCTATAAAAAAGGAAGTTTTTTTTCGCTTTAAAAGGCAATTTTTCTGGAACTTTTCCAACGCCCCCACCTCATGAGAAAAAAACAACGAATTGTAGTTTTAGTCATAGTTTTTACGAGAAGGGGTTTGATTAAACAAACTTCCTAATTTTCTCCAAATAGTTCAAAACTTCTTTGATAACTTCCATACACGAAATCGTTCAATTTTTCTTTCAAATATCCCTAAATTCAAATGTTAGCTTACTATTAAAAATCAGCGATCAAACCTATACAATATTGGAGGAACTTCAAAACACGCCCTAAAAAAAGACGCTCTGGCGCACAACTAGCTGTGAAAAAAATCCTGCTGTTAGTTTTTCATAGAAAACTTTATCTATGAATTTCGGAAAAATTATTCATTTAATGTTCAATCTAATCTCACTCAAAGACAAAAAGGCAATCTGAAAAAGCTTTAAAAAAAGACGCCCTGGCGCACAAAACCTCGTGGAAGTTTGTGGGTTAAGGTCAAAGCTTTTTTTTGAAGCTTCATATAAAAACAACAAGAAAAATAATAAAATACGCACTGACGCACTACACACAAACTCCTCGAAAAGCTCCGAAAGACGCTCTGGCGCACGAAAAAAATTCGCAAAAAGACCTATCTAAATACGAAATTCATACCTTAACTCAACTAAAATTTTCTACAGTTTTTACCTACTAAAAACGCCTCAAAAAGACGCTCTGACGCACAACGATTCTTTGCATGTCCTGAATTTTCCAACAAAAAAGTTTGCTAACATACTTTTACTGCCTATTTCAAAATTTTGGAGCATTTTGGACCTGAATAATTCAAGAGGCCGTTCATTTTCCTCATTCCTTCAAGGAGGGTCACCAAAAAAGATGAGGCTTTCTTATCGATTCTTGAAAACTTTTTGAAAAACTTCCTTTCTTTAAAAAGGAGAATTTACCTTGTCTCTAAAAACTTCAAAGAAAACGTTGAATATTTCATTTTGAGGTCCAAAATTTGGGAAAAGAAGGAATGGCCGCTGTGTCCATGGAGCAAAAAGAGGAGTTGAAAAAAATGGTTTTTAGAAAAAACTCGGAAAAAGCAGAATGAAGTGTTTTTTTAATAAATGTCGAAAGAAAAAACTTTTCATCATTAAATTTAATTGAAAAAAATCGAAAAACAATCAAAAAAATTTTCATTAAAATAATCAAAAATTCTTCGAAAAAGCAGGTGCTTGTGTACCGGTAAAAATCTGATGAAATTCAAATTGAATTATCCTTGGAGCGAACATGACGAAAAAGCAAATTTTTACTAGTTCGAACAGTTTCTAAAAATCCTGTCTTTTTCCAAAAAGTGATCAAAAATTTCCGAAATAGCCGCCTTATCATTGGAGCAAAATAAATCAAGAAAAAAGAGCCGTTTTCTCATTAGTTCTGAAGTCATCGAAATCGAGTTTCCAGACCATGTTTTTCCAAAAACTTTCAAAAGACCATTTTTGTCGGAGACTTGGTTGTCCATCAAAAAAGGATATCAAAGCTCAATCTTGAATGGAGGAAATGAGAAAAAACAGCCGTCTTATCCTTGGAGCAAAAAAGGTCGTTTAGAAAAAGCTTCTGTCTTCAGAAATTTTTATTTGAGTTGTCTGGGGTCGATATCTGATCAAAACTGAGATGGAAAAACTAGTTTTTTCAAATCTGGATAGCCAACTTATCACATAGAAAACGAGGAAGAAGAAATAATTGCTGTCTTAAAAAAATCAGAACTTGGTCCAGCTTCTCCAAATCTTGTTTCGCATCAAAATTGAGCTTCCGGTTCGCATCCAGTTTTTTCTTGCAACAAAGTCCAAAAAAGCCATTTTCGCGGGCGGAGGCCTTCAAAAGGTAACAAAGGGACATGTTCCATCAAGGATTTTGCCTATTTTTGGGTCGGGGTGAAGAAAAATCGAGAAAATGACGTGATTCCGAGAAACCCATAACGTTAGGTTTGCGTGTGTGTGTATGGATACGAATTTTCGGTCGGGAAGATTTTTCGAGGGGGCGTGGTCTTCGGAAAGAAGAGGCTAAAAATATAGGAGCTTCGGATGAATAAAGGGTTTTCTGATGGGTACGAAGGTCCTACGGGCTTGATATCATAGGGATTACTGATATTCCTTTTTTTTTCTGGATTTATCAGGGGGATTACCGTTTCTTTTGTCGTAAAACATGATGACTTGCGCCCATAGTTTTTTCATGAATGGCTTAAGTGCGTTCGAAAAAAAAAGTATAGACGTCAATGATTGGTGGATCAGACTCGATTCAGCGCCAGCTTGCAAAAAAAAAAAATGGATCATAGAATTTTTCGTGGAAAAAGGTTGCAGATATAGTCTGTTCAGATTTTAAATGTCAAGTGCTATGAAGTCATTCAAAAACACGCTGTGGATGGCTCGCTCTCTGATTGGTTTATCGCACCATTAGGGACGGAGCTTGAGCGAGGACTTGACATTCAAAATCTGAACAGACTATAACGTCTAACTTGTCTCAGTTCTCTGTCAAAAAAAAAATCCTTAGGAGCGCCCAAGAGGTCCCTAGACGGGCAACCTTCGAGGGCTCCTCTAGGCACCATCCTACCTCTATGAGGAGCCCTAAAGTGGCCACTGAATAAAACCCCTAAAGTCTATGAAAAGAGCATTTCCAAGCAAAAAATTGAAAAACCCCTTAAGGGACCACTTGAGCTTTAGAGGCTTAGAAGTCAAACCCCCATAGAAATCTTTATTTTGTTCCCTAGAGGGCCGGGTTTTTCTCCTAACCTCTATAGGGATCACTTGAGCTTCAGGAGTTTAGTGGTCAGACCCCTATAGGGGTCACTATTTGATACCCTAAAAGAGCTGTTTTTCCTCCTAACCCCTCTAGGGACCACTCTGGCCTTTTCGAGCCGTTAAAAAAAGACCACGTCGACAGAGGAGAGCGCAGAGAAGTCAGATTTAACGAGAGGAATACTTCCCTATCAGCAAGTCTAACATGTAAAATTTTTAAAATTCCACCAGAATTTTTTTCAAACCGTTAATATTCAAACTATAAAAATTTGCTGTTCAAAAAAAGTTATAACTAAAATTTTTTCCTGAAACGAGCAAGGTCCACGGGGCTCATTTCAAGCAATAAATCTCGTCCTTTCATGTCCCTTTTTTGTCCAATTTTCGGGAGCTAATTTAGTGCCACCTCATCCTTTGCTTGACAAATTTGAAGACCAAAAAATTGTGGGACAGACTTGACGTCAAGTCTACATGGTCGTTTACTCAACTGCGCTCCAGGGGCAACGAAAGTTTTTTGCCGAGGTAAAATATTGTTGGTCAGTGGACCGGAAATAAATCAAAGGTAAAAATTGTTTTCTGTGTTCATGCAGGTATAAATCGATACTAAGGAACGACAGAGTAATTCCTAGAGGGGAAAAAAGTACTACTCTAGGGGTAATATTCAGTGGTGTTTATAGGGGTTCATGGTCTGAAGCCTGTAGACTAGCATGTCCCCTACAGGAACCACTTTTGCAAGCTTCAGAGGCCCTTATAGGATTTGGTAAAGTGGTCCCTAAAGGGGACCCTAAAGTTGCCCCTATAGGGATCACTATAGTGTTCACAAGTGTTTCTAGTTAAATTTATTCGCCATAGCTTCCGTCCGACTTCGCTGTGCCCTCTTTCTCTCGACAACTCTCTCATTTTCACATACTATTTCCATAATTCTATGACCAAGGTGAGAGAAAAGAGAGCGCAGACAGGTCAGACTGTTTCGAGTGACGTTAAATAATCGATGTATTCAAATTTCTGAATTTTAATTGAAAAAAAAAATCTACGAACTACGAAACAGAGATGTGAGTTTTGCTTAATTTTATTTTTGTCAAAAATTCCAAAAAATCCAATCTTTCGGGAAAATGAAAGCCTTGTTATTGGAGCATTCAGAAAAAAATGGCCTCAGTGGAAAAAGTTGAACATTTGCAGTCTTTCTCACTTTTCTACTGAGATTCTAGTTCTAATTCTAAAACTTCCAAAAAAAAAAAGGGGAAAAAGTTTTTTTGAACGAGAAAATTGGCCTCTTTCTGATGGAAAACGGAGCAGATCTTAAGCTTAAACTTGAAAATTCACGAAAACCTCAAATTGCAAAGAAGCTTAAGAACCAAGCTACATAATACCTTTGATAAGGCAGTCTGGCCTATTATCCCAACAATCAGGCTTCAATTCAACATCTTTCTCTGCAAAGAATCTCTTAAGCAGCAAAATATTTACCCGTCTCAACTAGAAAAAAGTTGGGATCTCCTTACGCGAAGCTACTATGAGACATTTGGACATTCAGAGATTACCCATGGGGCGAGATTAACGGCTCAATTGGCGCACAATAAAAAACGTGTCAATAAAGGAAAGATTTTCTCATTCACCTAAAACGTGTATCGAGTTTTTTTTGAGAGACAAGCCGAAGTGATGTGATGGAGAAAAGAGTTTAGAACAAAGTCAGGAAAAAAAGATCGAAAAAATAACTTTTGATGACTTGAGTTTAATTTTCTAACACCTCTGAGGACTCAAAATGCAATTTTAACAGTTATAATTTAATTTTTTTGATAGTAATCCTAGAACTGCGCCCGACCTCAAGCGACTTTTATTCTGAAAGTTTCAAATGAAGTCAGGAAAAAAAGATCGAAAAAATAACTTTTGATGAGTTGAATTTGATTTTCTAACACTTCTGAGGACTCAAAATTCCATTTTTTTACGGTTATAATTCAATTTTTGATGGTAATCCTAGAACTGCGCCCGACCTCAAGCGACTTTTCTTTTGTGCAAGTTACAAGTTTAGAGTCACAACGGAAAAGTGTGCGAAACTTTTCATACTGAGTTCACACGATTTAGTGAAATCTTGAAACACAAAGGAGAACTTAGGAATTTCGGAGGGATCACTATAGGGGTTAGGGGGAAATCAACCTCTATAGGGACCACTCTGGAGCTACTAAAAAGTTCAAATTGTCTTTTTTTCGATGGGTAGGAAGAGTTCCTTTCCAAGCTCCAATGGACTTTAAAGTTAAAAATCAAAAAAATATATTTCATTGAATTTATTCTTTAACATACCTAGGGACCGCAGAGCCACGCCCACTTCGCTGTTCAAAAAAACTTCGTCATTTTTCGTTGCATGTTGGTTCTTTTTATATTTTAAAACAGTTTTCTTGTACCGATTTGGGAAAAAATTGGGGGAAACATACAATCGGCTATGCTTAACAATCCTACATAAAAGAAAATACTGAAAAATGAGAAATAAGAATGTACGACGACAGTTTTTAAAACGCATTTGTGGCCGAAAACGGATAAAAATCCCGTTTTTTCTTGAAAGTTTCTGGGCAACTTTTTTTATTCTTGAATATCATAAAGCAACTAAAAACGCATATTCTGGCAAAAAATAAAAAAATTCTATGGTTGGCCTCAAAAAATAACGCAATTTGAAAAATCACGATTTTCGAAATTCCCTATTTTTCGAAAAAAACGCAATCGATAATTATTGATTATATTTTTTTAAACGGTTGTTTGCAGTTGTTTGCAAATTTTAAAAAAATAGAAAACTAAGTTTTTTTCATCGATTATATAGTTTATATGAAAGCTTAAAATTTCGGTTTTTTCGTAACGCTTTGAAAACGGCCCAAAGCGTTCTGGGCAAGTTTTTTTATTTCATAATATCAAAGATTAGACATTTCTCTACAACATATCAAAAAATAAAAAAATTCCTAGGATGGCCCGAAAAGTATGGTTAATTTAAACGCTCGAAAGTTATTTTTAAAACTGCGCGTCGCTGGAAATCTGCAGACACCGCGAAGGCCACGAAATTTTTCGAAAGCGTGAAGAAGGTTTTTTTAAAACTATTTATGTATTCTATTCAAGTTTTCTCGTTTTATTGTGGCTTTATAGTTGCTTTTTACTCATTTCATAATTGGAATCTTTTTCCTATATCATTATATCCATTATAGCAGCGAGAAAAGTATTAAATTTCGCTTTTACTCAACTTTTTTTGAACTTTTTCGGAATGTCAAGTAAAGAATTCTAAAAAATTGTCTACGTACACTCCATGTAGACGCACGAACTTCAGAGAAAAAAATAAAAAGAAGTAGAAAGTCAAAAAGTAAAAAAACGCTTTCGCCCTTTTTTTTAAAAAACTCTGAAAAAGGACTTGGTGATTATTTACATATTTTTTTCAGTAAATTTCTTAGTAGACTGTTACATTTTCAATTCGGTTTTTATGCTGTTCGTCCTTCGCAAAGGTCTATTTTGTCGGTTATTTTCTTTTTTTCACGAAATGCATTGAAACCTTCTTCAAAAACTCGCTTTTCAACAGCGTGAGTGCTTGAAGAGTAGGCTGATATTGAAAAAAAGAGCAATATTCAATATGAAAACTCTAATATTTCATTTTAAAAACTTCTAAAAAAACTCAAATAAATATGTTTTCGAAACGTCTCCTGCGTGAATTAACGCACAGCAAGGAGCGCGCGGCATCTATAAACACGCCCCTTTTCCTGCGACCCTGACGAAAGTTTCTACACAAAAAAATGGTTCCCCCTGATTTCGCCACTTTTTTTGCTTATAACTTTTTTTCATTTTTTTCATATTTTTTTCTTTTTCTGTTTTTCGCAGTTAGCTCTCGATTGCCATCAGCTTTCTTTTTCATATAGGTTTCAACTTAATATCACTGACTTTGGAAATTGGCCTGCGGTCCCTAA
Source organism: Caenorhabditis auriculariae (assembly GCA_904845305.1). Lineage (NCBI taxonomy): Eukaryota > Metazoa > Nematoda > Chromadorea > Rhabditida > Rhabditidae > Caenorhabditis > Caenorhabditis auriculariae. The sequence continues at coordinate 293,310 of CAJGYM010000092.1, forward strand.
ACATACCAAACGGCTCAGAATTTTTTTTTCGCGGCTTAAAATCGATCTAAATTCTGGTCCCGACCCCATAGCCCGACTTTCAGCGACTTTTTACGATAATTTTAAGTTTGAAGTTTTTTACAAAAATGAAAAAAACGTAGTTTTTGAATTTTCACACATTGAATTGGAATGTGATAGCTCAAAAATTGTGTTTTAAAAAAATTAACTTTAAAATTGATACTTATCCTGTAGCTGCGCTCGACTTATAGTGACTTCTCACTCAGCCACGCCGTTGGAAACTGTTTGAAATTTCGCCTTTTCGATGAAAAATGTAAGTTTCTGTTACAACAGACTAAAAACAACCGTCTTTCAAAAAAACTTCAAAATCGAAAAATTATACTATTACA